>CM021105.1:657034162-657204925 GCA_007115665.2 Sequoiadendron giganteum | reverse complement strand
TCCCTCCCTCTCTCTCTCTCTCAAGACTCCCCGATACCCCCTCTCCCTCTCTCAGGTCTCTCTTTCTCACTCACTAACTCACTCCCTCTATCTCTCTCCCCTCTCCCCTCTCCCCTAAACCCTTAACCCTTAAACCCTAAATCCTTAAACCCTATACCCTTAACCGTCTAACCTCTATCTCTCTCCTACTTCATCCCTCTCTCTCTCTCAAGACTCTCCCTCCATCTCTCCCTCCCTCCATCCCACCTTCTCTTCCCTAATCGCTCAACCCTATACCCTCAACCCTTTAAACCTTGAACACTCAACCCTATACCTTAAACCCTCAACCCTTAAATCCTAAACCTCTAAACCCTCTACCCTCTACCCTCAACCCAATACCCTCAACCCTTAAACCCTTAAAACCTAATTAAACTCTCTACCCTAATCCCTCAACCCTTAACCCTTAAACCCTCATCCCTCAACCCTCTACCTTCAATCCTAAACCCTTAACCCTAAAACCTCAACCCCTATACCTTGTACTCTATATGTTGGACCTTGAACCCTAATCCATCAACCCTATACCGTCAACCATCTACCCTCATCCTTAAACTCTTGACCCTCAACCCTTAAACCCCTAAACCATTAAACCCTTAACCCTCAACCCTTAATACCTTAATCCTCAACCCTTAAACCCTAAACCCTGAACCCTTATACCCTCTACCTTATACATAGACCCTCAACTCTAATCCTTCAACCATATACCCTTAAACCTATACCCTAAACCCTCTACCCTCAAACCTAAACCCTTAAACCTTCTACCATCTACCCTCAACCCTCAACCCTCAACCCTCTACCCTCTACCCTCTACCCAATACCCTAAACCATCAATCCTATACCCTCAATTCTCAACCCTCTATCCTATACATTAGATCCTCAACCCTCATATATCTCTATCCCTCTCTCCTTTTCTCTCCTTCTCTCTATCTCACTTCTCCCTCCATCTCTCCCTCCATGTCTCCCTCCATCCTTCCCTCCCTCTCTACCCTAATCCCTCAACCCTATACCCTCAACCCTTAAACCCTTAAACACTCAACCCTCACCCCGATACCCTCTACCCTAAACCCAATACCCTCTACCATCAACCCTATACCCTCAACCCTTAAACCCTTAAACCCAAGTAAACTCTATACCTTAATCCCTCAACCCTCAACCCTTAATCCCTTGAACCTTAAACCCTCTACCCTCAACCCTCAACCCTCAACCCTCAACCCTCAACCCTCAACCCTATAGAGTGATGGAGGGAGAAGTGGTTAAAGAGAGGGAGAGGGGAGATAAAGATAAATATAGAGGGAAGGAGATGTAGAGAGAGATGATAGATAGAGATAATTGAAGAGTGGAGGAATGGTGGGAGAGGAAAGGAGGAGATAGAGGTGAGTGTGTGTGAGAGGGAGAGAGAGTGAGAGGAGAGAAAATGAGGGCATAGAGAAGGGAGAGAGAGAGAAATAGATTAGAGAGGGAAGGGGGGAGAGATATAGAGTAGAGAGGGAAGGAGAGAGTAAGAGAGAAAGATGGGTGAGGGAGAGAGTGGTAGGTAGTGGAGTGAGAGGTAGGTAGAGACAGAAGGAGAGAGGGATGGATAGGAGGGAGAGAGGGAAGGAGGGAGAGTGAGATGGAGAGAGTGGTGAGATAGAGAGTATAGAGGTAAGGAGAGAATGATAAATATAGATAAAGAGAGAGAGGTAGGTTGGAGGGAGGGAGAGGTAGAAAGGGATAAGTGAGACATAGAGAGGGAATGAGGGAAAGTGGGACAGAGAGAGAATGGTGATTTAGAGAGGAGGGAGTGAGAGGGAAGGAGGGAAACTGGGAGAGATGGAATGGTGATTTAGAGAGGAGGGGGTGATAGGTAGAGATAGAGACAATGATGAGATAGAGATGAGAGAGTGAGATAGAAAGAGAGGGATGGAGAGATAGAGAGAGAGAGGTAGGTAGAGGAAGGGAGAGGAGAGATAGAGAGTAGAGAGTAGAGAGGGAAAGAGGTAGGGAAGGAGGCATAAGTGAGATAGAGAGGGATGGAGAGAGAGTGATGGAGGGAGAGTGATGGAGGGAGAGGTATGTATAGAGAGGGAAAGTGAGAGGAGAGATAAAGAGTACATAGGGGAGGGAGAGGTAGGGAGATATAGGTGTGTGTGTGAGTGAGTGAGAAAGAGCGAATGGTGAGATAGAGAAAAAGATCGATTGAGAGAGAAAGGGGGGGAGGGATTAGGGTTTAAGGGTTGAGGGTTGAGGGTTCAAGGATTAAGAGGGTATAGGGGTTGAGGGATTAGGGTTTAAGGGTTGAGGATTGAGAGTTGAGGGATTAAGAGGGTATAGTGGTTGAGGGATTAGGGTTTAAGGGTTGAGGGATTAAGAGGGTATAGGGGTTAAGGGATTAGGGTTTATGAGTTGAGGATTGAGGGTTGAGGGATTAAGAGGGTATAGTGGTGGAGGGATTAGGGTTTAAGGGTTGAGGGATTAAGAGGGTATAGGGGTTAAGGGATTAGGGTTTACGAGTTGAGGATTGAGGGTTGAGGGATTAAGAGGGTATAGGGGTTGAGGGATTAGGGTTTAGGGGTTGAGGGTTGAGGGATTAAGAGGGAATAGGGGTTGAGGGATTAGGGTTTAAGGGTTGAGGATTGAGGGTTGAGGGATTAAGAGGGTATAGGAGTTAAGGGATTAGGGTTTAAGGGTTGAGGGATTAAGTGGGTATAGGGGTTGAGGGATTAGGGTTTAAGGGTTGAGGATTGAGGGTATAGGGGTTGAGGGATTAGGGTTTAAGGGTTGAGGGATTAAGAGACTATAGGGATTGAGGGATTAGCTTTTAAGGGTTGAGGGTTGAGGGATTAGGGTTTCAGGGTTGAGGGATTAAGAGGGTATAGGGGTTGAGGGATTAGGTTTAAGGGTTGAGGGTTGAGGGATTAGGGTTTAAGGGTTGAAGGATTAAGAGGGTATAGGGGTTGAGGGACTAGGGTGTAAGGGTTGAGGGTTGAGGGTTGACAGATTAAGAGGCTATAGGGGTTGAGGGATTAGGGTTTAAGGGTTGAGGGTTGAGGGATTAAGAGGGTATAGGGGTTGACCCTCTATCTTTCTCCCACTCTCACCCTCTATCCCTCCCTCTCTATGTACCACTCTCCCCCTCTCTCCCTCCCACTCTCTCTTTCTCCCACTCTCCCCCACTCTCTTCCACTCTCTCTTTCTCCCACTCTCCCCTTCTCCCACTCTTCCCCACTCTCTCCCACTCTATCTTTCTCCCACTCTCACCCTCTCTCCCTCCCTCTCTATCTCCCACTCTCCCTCTCTCTCCCTCCCAATCTCTCTTTCTCCCACTCTCCCCCACTCTCTCCAACTCCATCTTTCTCCCACTCTCACCCTTTCTCCCTCCCTCTCTCTCCCCATCTCTCCCTCCCACTATCTCTTCCTCCCCCTCTCCCCACTCTCTCCCTCTCCCTTCTCTCTCCTCCTCTCCTCCCTCACCTCTATCCTCTCTATATCTCCTCTCCCCCACTCTCTCCCACTCTATCTTTCTCCCACTCTCACCCTCTCCCTCCTCTATCTTCTCCTCCCCTCTCTCCCACTCTCTCTCTCCATCCCTCTCTCTTTCTCCTCTCTCCTCTCTCCCCTCTTCCCCTTCTCCCCACTCTCTCTTTCTCCCACTCTCCCCTCTCTCCCACTCTCCCCCTCTCTCCCTCCCTCTCTCTTTCCCACTCTCCCCCACTCTCTCCCACTCTATCTTTCTCCCACTCTCACCATCCTCCTCCCTCTCTATCTCCCACTCTCTTGGTCTCCCACTCTCCACTTCTCCCCTTCTCCTACTCTCTCCCACTCTCCCCCTCTCTCTCTCCCTCTCTATCTCCCTCTCTCCCACTTTCCCCCTCTCTCCCTCTCTATATACTAAGAAAACCAAATTTCAAATAACACGAGCGCGTTTTTTACTCCACTAAAACGGTAAAAAACTCTATATACCCACGATTTGAAGGCCCACAATCTGCATATTCCCCTGGTTTTGCACGTGCTCTGACAAAAAATAGCTTTTTGATGATGTTGTGAAGTGTGCAAGCATCTTTTTCACATTCCATCACCTTTTCCATGATCTTTTTACCACCTTTGCATGAAATAGCAGAGTTTCCACATTGAAAGACATATAATATCTATTGAAGTTTGAATTCCATTGAAAACTGATATACAATTGAAGTGTGGAAGGGAACAAGCTTTTGAACAAGTCAAATTGTTGTGGAGTTTGAAGAAAGAAGAAGCTAAGGCTGCATAATTAGGTTGAACTCCTCCATTTGAAAGTTCGGTTTTTAAGGTATGTGAAGTCTTTACACATTTTCTTTCATTCTATTATGGCTTGTTTCATTTTTGTTTGTCATTATAACCTTAGGTTGTCAATGCACATTTTAAATTACCAAATTATATACACAATTATATACACTTGCCAATTACCATTTTACACTTGCCAATTATAGAAATTCAGAACCATTCACCAAAATTCATCCTTTAAGACAACTCCAAGCCTCTCCCATTCCTCTGAAGGGTCCAAACACCTTCCAATACCTCTGCACAAAACATTTGATTCGCATACTCAAATTAGCATTAAGAGTTACCAATTCCTTAAGGACCTTCAAAACACCTTGGAAATATTGAAAATAACTGATTACAATCAACTAGGTTCCTCAAAACATCAACCAATGATTATGTCATTCACAAGTTGTCTTAAATCTTCCATAATGGCACCATTGTTTACAAACACAAACTATAATTCTTAAGGCACAACCAAACCATTATTTGCTTAATAAATCTTTGTTTGAGTTAGTACAACAAAAATGAAACCTTTAAAAAATTTTCCCTTACACACAAACTTAGTTCATTTGTTCACTGTCCACATTACTAGTAGCTAAGCATTTACAAACTGTCACATGTATCTCCCAAACCATGCACACACTTCAAACTGTGATACTCATTTTTGATGCAGAGTTAGAGGACCCAAAACCATTGAAGATGTCAACTTGCCTTCAAGATCCATCTAAGAAGATTAAAAAGGCGTAATGGACCAATCCCAACACTCCTCCAAGCTGGACAACAAACAAAAACATTATTTCCCAAATTTCACCCTTGGAATCTAGCTACTGTGCAAAACCAGTTTTGGGCCCTTAACTCCAAAATTTTTGAAAACACCAGGAAAATAAAAGAATGATTGTAGCACCAATTTCAGAGTTGCAAGACATACCTTAACCCATCACATGACTCCTTTGGGACAACATTAGGAAAACTGACCTTTTTCACTATTTTAGGCCTCCAAGTAGGCCAATTTTACAAAGGAACTACCCTTATACCTTCACACTAGACTTCCAAACCCAAA
Organism: Sequoiadendron giganteum; assembly: GCA_007115665.2. Classification (NCBI taxonomy): domain Eukaryota; kingdom Viridiplantae; phylum Streptophyta; class Pinopsida; order Cupressales; family Cupressaceae; genus Sequoiadendron; species Sequoiadendron giganteum. The sequence goes on along the minus strand of CM021105.1, from coordinate 657,199,551 downwards.
AATAGTCTTCAATTAGGTCTCAAAACAAGATAATTTCTAGGTCTTAGGACCTTACTCGCTCAACTAGGCTTCCAATACAAAAACCCCCATTTTTCAATGCAAAGAGGGAGGGTTTATAGAAACTCCTATACCCAGGCCTTCCCAGACCATTCCAAAGCATCAAACATCTTCAAAATACTCTGCACAAGGTTAAAAGTTCATTACATAGACCACTCCTTCAACACTTTTTTAGGAACTAATATTCGTCTCATTACCATGGTACAGATAAAATTATTTGCCATGCCGAAGAAAAAGACAAAGAGGAAATTAACAGACGAAGAGAACAAAAACTTGAAAGAAAAGGAGAGAGTTCGGGTGGCGGCATATCGTGAAAATAAGAAATTGGAAACGATTGATGAAAACAACCCGATTGTAGAGGAACCTCAACCGTAAAAAAGAGAATGAGAATTGGCAACACAACAAGCACAAATGCGAAAGCATCATTGTAAGACAAATTCAGATACCGTAGTTGGAGACACACCCTCTACGACAAGTGAATATGAAGGGACACCATTAAGCACAAGCGAATATGGAGGGACACCATCTAGCACAAGTGAATATGGATGGACACCATCTATTGCAAGTGAATATGGAGGGACACCATTTACTGCAAGTGAATATTGTTGGACACCATCCAACACATCTCAAGTTGAGAGTACATCATCACTCAAAATTGACGAAGAAGGTATGCCATTATTCCCATGTGAACCTCAAGGTATGTCTTCTTCTCCACCCTCGATCGAAGGTATGCAATCTAGCCCACCTCAATTAAATATTTATGAAATTCCTAATGTTGAGATGTATGTACCTAGAAGAACACCACCAAGACTTTTGCGTAGAAAGACAAAGTATTTGATTAATATTGATGATGAGATTTTGTAGCACATGGAAGGTAATATTTCAACACGCACTTGTAGAAGATATGCTTATAAGATTTGGGAATGATTCTTTGAAAGGCTAAATGAGATTGCAAGATGTCAACTATTTGTTGAAATGATGCGGGGTGTAAAGTATAGGAACATCATGAAGACTCTTGGGTTGAGAACATCAAATGCATCGAGTGAAGACACTATTGTGAAGAATCTAATGGATGCTTATGAGAGTGTGGGTAAGACCTCACACTCAAAGGATAGTAATGTCACCCGACAAGTCATTACATCGACTTTGGTAAGTTGTCAAACAAAGAGAGCTCGCCTAATTAAAAAGACTAGTGAAAAAATGGGAATTAGTAGAAAAACTTTATCAAGAGCCATTCAAAGGTGGAAAAGAATTGAGGGCAATGATACAAATGAATTATGGGCATTCTCGAGGAGACTGTCACGAAAAGATAAATAATTTTTGAAGCCTTGAGAACACTAATTGAAGAGTATTGGAATAATAACACAAGGCGATCTCCGAATCAAAGGGATGTGGTAAGAAGGAGAATCAGTAGTCGCAGTTGTGAGCCACATCCAAAGCATTTTTTGGATATGACTCAAACCCAATTTTTTCAGAAATTTGAAAATGATTATCCTCAAATTAGTATTTCTCAAAGATTTTTTGAACTGCTTATACCTTTTTATGTCAAGATAAATCACACATGCACTACTTGTTGTTGTAGACTAAATATTGAATTTTCTAACCATTACAATGTTTATCGTTCTATATGTTTAGATTTGCATACTAACGATGTTTTACAGGATTGTGGCATAGAAGCCCCACCAAAATCTTCAAGAAAGTTCTTATCAAAAAAATTATGTGAAATAGAGGATGGCTAGATATTCTATAGGACAACATGCTTGGATGGTTCATGCAAGCGTTGTGGTGGCTTCCAACGTATGCCTGTATGTCAACATATGGAAATCACAGGTGAGGTGGGACAAAAACTAGTAGAGTTCGGGAAGTATAAAACAGTGGCATATGCTACAAACAATGGGTCTCAAGAAAAAAGGTGTGATTTGGTTATTGAGAAGATTCCAGTGCACAAATTTATGACCACATTTCGTGACAGTATACTATCTGAGTATGCAATGCATACCCATAGAGCCCGATGGTTGGACACGTAGTTCAAGCTATGCAAGGACACCTTTCCCGTTGGAAGCATAGTATCTGTGGTTGACTTTGCAGAGAACTACACTTTACAACCACAACATGAGGTGCAGTCACAGTATTACAACTCCACACAAGTTTTGATATTTGTGCTCATAGCATTCATTCATGCATCTAATAGTACAGATGAGCAAAGGAAGGTATTGAGGGAGTACCACTTTTACGTTAGTGATGATCGCACAAATTCTCCAGAGTTAATGCAAGGTTGCTTCCAGATGTTCTACAGTGGTTTGGCTCAGAGGGGCATAGAATACGATCAACATATAATATGGTCTGATAACTGTGCAGCACAGTTCGAGAACTCGTGCATGTTCTATGGTTGTGTAGGATGCGTTTCATTACAGTTGTTCAACATATGTGGAAATTTTGTGAGGCTAGACATGGAAAGGGGGAGCATGATGGTGCAGGAGCATGCGTGAAAAGAGCATTAGCATGAGAATAGTTAAAGTATAAAGACAATGCAAAGTTGATAGATGCAAAATCAATCGTCGAGTGGTGTAATGCTTTGATGGGTCCAGGTAATGAAGGTACGTCTTCAGTTCATATATGTTTTTGGTTGATGGATGATACTAACATTACACCATATGAAGACTATTGTACACTAATAGGATCGAGTGAGGTACACTCTTTCCTTAGCTCAAATACAGGTTCATGGAGTATCGATACACGGAAGATGGCATGATTTTGTTCTTCATGTACAATGCAAGACTGGAATGATTGTGAGTTAGAGGAGTGGGTTGACAAATGGTTCACAAGTTATCTTAGCCCACTTCACACATATCGCCCTCCGACGGTAATGGAACTAACACAGATAGAATCATCGGTCGATTTTGACCACATATCAGATCTTGTTCAACGAGGTGATATATCTACTTTCTTAGTTGTTGAAATTCCATATCGTTAGATCTTACTTTGTACTGTATTCATAATGTTGACAAATTTCAAGAGATTTTTTGCACATATCAATGCAGGACATGTTTATGTAGTTATTGCAGATGAAGACAATGAAGAGGGAATAGACTATTACTTGTGTCATTGTGTTGAGATAAAAAACAAATTGGAGGCCCCAGTTATAGATGGAGAAAACATCGAATACCCTACAGGCTCAGTTGTGGTTATTGGAACATGGCTTAGAAGGTACCCACATTCGAGTGTTAAACATTGGCTATTTCAGGACTTTGACATGCATCGTAAGATTCTTCATTACTCGAACCTTGTCATGGCATCCAATGTTTGTTTGACCAAATATGGGGGTAGACCTTTTAACAAGATGTTATAGAAGGTCCGTGAGTCTAACCATGAAGCAATACTTGACATAGAAAAGAGTAGAGCAAACCCGGATGGTTCGTTGGATTAATTTGTAAGTATATGCACATTGGTTCTTATTAATTTATACTTGTATGCACATTAATTTTTTTGATGCCAATGCTATCATCTTCTTTTACAGTGATTGGTGTCCCCTTGCAAAAAATGCAGATATATGAGCCATCCAAGAGAATGTCAACCAGAAAAGCAACGCAACATCCTTATTTTGATGCCTGCATGCAACATCTATAAATGCCTTCCATCTATTTTTTTTTTCGTTTCCATTTTGGATTCTTTTTCTCTTTTACTTTGCGTATTTGTAAGTAAACTACTAAGGGTTGATTGATCTTTCGTTGCAGAAAAAGCTAACTTAAGAGCCATCAAAGAGAATCTCAGCCAAAAAAGCAATGCAACATACTTATTTTGATGATTTTGACAAATCTCAATTTTGATTTCAAGCCATTATAAGAGAGCATGTGAAGCTTAGCGAGGGAATCTGAAGTTACCCATTTGAAGTTAACCTCATAATGAGCACCTATGATGTAGACATTTAAAGAGAATTTTGAATGTATGAGTGACATTGTAAAAGATCTCAGAGAACGATGTACTAGAGGCATTGTAATAAGATTTAATTACATAATGAGATATACTCAAATATTGTAAGGTTGGAGTTCATGTTTGGTGTAGTAGCACCTTGTTTTGTAAATGCCTTGAGTAGGAAAATTTGCAAACTTTGAATTTTGAAATGTAAACAATGTGAAAAGGTCATATAAAGGTCATGTAAACAATTTGTACACATTTTTCTACAACTCGTGTGACCAAGCAGACTATTCCAACACATCCGAATTGGTATGTTTATGCTAGGCATCATCCTCTTTCGCACCGAAACATGTAGAATCGCTCTGAGCTATGTTCCACCGAATCGATCCCTTAAGGGTCCAAAGTGCAAAATGGCTGCAAACTTCAACATGCTATTACTCAGATACTGTGACACTTAGAAACTTCTCATCTGATCCTACAAAAATGTGTTGGGCCCCTCTAGAAAAACCTCTCTTGGTTTTGGCTATCTTGGAGTGGTTTTCTCGTGGCGGCGGATTTTCACTTGATGGAAAAAGTGTCAAATTCAAGCAGTGCAAAGTTGCAAAGTGGTGCAACTTTCGCTCTGCAACTCGTGTGACCAAACTGACTACTCCAACACGTCAAAATAGGTATGTTTACACTAGGCATGGTCTTTTTTTGCACTGAAACAGGTGGAATCGCTCTGAGCTATGTTCAATCGAAACGATCCCTTAAGGGTCCAAAGTGTGAAATGGCTGCAAACTTCAGCATGCTATTACTCAGATGTTGTGATGCTTAGAAACTTCTCATCTGATCCTATACGATCATGTTGAGCCTATCTACAAAAACCTCTCTCGGTTTTGGCTATCTCAGAGTGGTTTTCCAATGGTGGCAGATTTTCACTTGATGGAAAAAGCATCAAATGCAACAAAGTTGCAAAGTGGTGCAACTTTCGTTCTGCAACTTGTGTGACCAAGCGGACTATTCCAACATGTCCAAATAAGTATGTTTACGCTAGGCATGGTCCTCTTTTGCACCGAAACACATGGAATCACTCTGAGCTATGTTCCACTGGATCGATCCCTTAGGTTGGAGGAGTCTTAAGTTGCAAATTTGTAAGTTGCTTAAAGCAACAAATTTGAAATGATATTGAATGGCCCACTTAGCACTCATTGCATCTAAGTGATGCTACAGAGGTGAGGCACTAGGCTTTCCCGGGAGGTCATCCATTCCAGTATACTCCAGCTCAAGCACTTAACCACAAAGTTTTTGCGCCAAGGTTAAGCCCACTTAGCTTGCAACCCCATTTGCAAAACCTTCAGCAAGTGTTGTGCCTTATGAAAAATTCATTATAGAGCCGCTTTAGCTCATCAATTGATAAGTAGGAGGTATTTTCTGCAATGTGTTAAAGTGTGATATTGCTATCAGGATTCCATTGAGCAGTCATTTGTAGTATTAAATATAGCTCTAGCTTCTACAGTATTGCACATGATTGCAGATAGTTTCAAAGATCTAGATAACATCAATAGTTCACATTACTCAAGAAGGATGAACATCTTAAAGACATTCGCAAAAATCAGGACAAGTAACCTTCTTGTGGACTTAGGGTTGCAATATTTGACCTACAACATGTTCCACCATTTCTTCAGTAGGATCAAGAACACACATAATGAAGGTGTGTTTGTAGCCATGAAAGATTATGGTTCAAACTATCCAGAAGAGTGATGTTTTATCTCGACCAACCATATCTATACCATGGTTTTTTTGGAAACAAGGATGGGTTCTCTCTTCATCAGCATATACATTATTCCTCGATGTGTTCACACTAGTGTTACAAGACTAGGACTCGCCTCAGACTTGACAAGCCATTTTTTGACTTGGACTCGGGCTCGAAGCCCAAACTCGACAAATAGAAAAACCTAAGAAATTCAAAGATTTGTAAGGATTTAAAAATTGTTTCATGCACCCTTTAATAAATAAACCTAAAAGACACAATAGCATCATCAAATAGAAATTACTATGATCCCATACACAAGCATACATCAATCACATAAGTATAAGCACAAATTTTAGGTGAAGGAAATAACACATTTAGATATATAAATATTGTGATATTACTATCAGGATTCAATCGTGTAGTTTTACAAGTCAAACTCATTAACCCATGATTCATTAGTAGTGGTTCACACGAACCCATCTCTCATGATAATGAATGGTTCATAAGGAGGAAGATAATTCTTCATACATTTCTTCTATCACAAATGAGATAAGTGCTTGGTTTCATGAAGGTCATGAGACAACCATTAATGGGGAGTGGATACATGAAGAATTGAAGGAGAATGATAATGGCTTCAGACCTGCTATAAGGGAAAAAAAAATTGTTTCAATGATGCAAGAGGTTTTTGGTTTCACTACCAAAATGAGCCTACGAAGAATGCATGTGAAACTCATTTTGACCTTGAGGGTGTACTTACTCCATCTCAAGGATCATGCATTGAGGATGGCATAGATCAATGCTAGGGATAACCAATTAATAATTATACATGTGAATAAGTCAAACATGTACATGTCAATAAGGGAAGAACACGTAAGCCTCAAAAAGTATACACACGAATACATAGTATACACAAATTAAAACAAAGTATATGCACAAATACAAGGTATATGCATGAAAACATGTAAGCCACAAAGTATACACTCGAATGCACATAAGTCACAAAGTATACACGTAATTTGTAAAGTATACACTTAAATACATGTAACTCATATCTATTGAACCATCAATTTAGAATGCAAATATGGACAGGAATCGATAAAAGATATTTGTATTAACCAAATAGCCATGTAGGCATACATCAATATATGTCAATATAAGTATGAAATATATGTACAAAATAGCCATATAGGCTTACGAGAATGACATCTAGGCATACAATGTCAAATATGTCCAATAAAAAATATGTACAAAACTACCATGCAGGCATACAACAAAGGACTTTGGAATCAAAAGTCATTGCTCTCCATGCCCTAGAAATAAAATCTTTCCCTTTCCTTTTCACTCAAATGGCGATAGGTCCGTCACTCATTTTTGTTGTGCTTGTGGAGTGCTCCTGCTACTCCTCCTAGGGTTTAGTTCATGGTGAAGTTTTAACTGTTACAATAAGAAGTAAAGACATAAATATATAGAAATTACATTAGAAAAAATGATATATTTGACAAAATAATCACTTACAGCCATCTCACGATCTCTCTCCACGAGGGAAATATCCTCACGCCCATGCTCAAGCATGCTCAAGCCCTGTATAAACCATGCAAATAGACAAAAACTACGTGAATCAATAATGGTTTGAATTTTCACTAACTAACATCTATAACAACAAATGTAAATTAAAATTTACTAATTTCCCTCATACCTCTTCTATCAGAGCCATCGAGGATTGTATAGTAGATGTCACACCAATATCCATTGCCCTCGTCACATTCGGAGGTGTATCGTCTCGCAACAACTGAAAATAAAACAACAAACTATTCAACGTAATCAACGATGTGCACGTATAAACTACACAAATCTATTAAGTACTTGATTCATTAGTTAAACTCTTTATTCTATTACCTGCGTGAAGGTTTGAGTAAATCCACCGCCACTAGGAAGTGTTCTATCAAAACCTCCAATATTAGTCTGTTCAACATCCAAAATTGCATATTTAATTACCATTCGTAAAACAATGCCATTAATATGCAATAAACTTATAATTGTTTACTAGTTACATACCCTAGCAATAGGTGTACTATAAAAATAGGTTGGTGGGGGGGCGGTGTATCCAGTCTCAACACTGTGACCCTACAATTTTATTAAAATCATAAAATATTTTTAGTTAATCTTGCATTTCAAAATCAAAATTTAATAAATTAAATTCAATGAACACATGCACTAACTTTTACCTAACTATCAATGCCATATGCCTCATGCAAAATGTCATATGCCCTCTCCATCTCCATAGTTGCAGACGGATCCTACGTACTAGTCTCCTGAGGGTCGGTGGGGTCATGTGAACAAGTAGCCCAACAAGATTGACACACATGTGTTCGAAGGCCACCACTAGAAGACTCGCTTGGATGGCGTTGTAGAATAGGGCTAGTATGATGGATGACAGTCTGGGTCAAAGTGTTGATTGCCTGCAATGTCTCTACATCAGCACTTTCCTTCACAACGGAAGGCATAACAGTGTGCTCATGAGGTGGCCTAGCGAGAGCTCGTCTACCTTGCCACGTAGGATCCGGCTATGTATCAGGTCTATCCTGAGCTGACCCCCCACCTCTCCCCCAGAAATCCCTCATATCAAAATAATTTGGGATTTTGTTTAATATGAACTCACTGTATAGTTTCCTAAGGAAATATTGTGGGACCTCGCAATTGTTGCACGATGGGTAATTGAAGACCATGTACCACCTATCATAAAACCGGTCTTTCATCTATTGGTGGTGGCACCAATGGATAGGAAACCTCTTCGCATTGAGGGTAATATTTTGATTTGTGCATGGGTCGATGAATAATGAGCACAAATCACTTTTTGTAATTTTTAATTCTTTCACATCCTTGTATGATAGTTTATTTTCATAATAGTCCCTAGCCGCTTGCCTCCTATATTCCCATCTAGTTATTTGTTTGCTAATTGAATCTACTTTTGTTAACATATCTCTCAATGAATTTGCTAGGGTGATTCTTTCTGTGGTTGAACCATTTCGATCACTCAACCTATTGATCAAATCCTTAATTTGTTTTTTGTTGTTCTCAATTTCACTCATTAAATTTTGTTGAGTGCCAGGAGGGGGTTAAGTGATTGGTGGATGAGGTTGATGTTGTGGTTGATTTTGATCTTGAGGATTTGGTTGGTCTTCTTGTTGAGGATTTTGAGGGTTTGCAGGTTGATTTGCATCTTCTAAAAATTCAAACAAATAGATATCAAATTCAACTTAAAACTAACAAATTCAAAACAAAAACCAAAGAATCCTTACCTCTTACAGCTCCTCGTCATCGTGGCGCCATCATTGTTGATGAGCCAAGTTTTTGGCGCATTTTGATCATGCTTTTATAAATACTTTTTTGTTTTTATTATGCTAAAACAAACATTCAGTCTGATTATGGGATAGGACATAAACCTTTTTATAACTTAAATATGATGAGTATATTCTGATAATAAGTCCCATGATTATTATCTTTAATGTTTTATTAGTCTAATAAATACTTTATGGCTTTTGTCATAAAACCTTCCTGCATCCTCTACTACCAAAACTTCCTGTAGCCATATCTGAAACAATGTTTGCCTTAGTTTAATACTTAATGAATGAATAAATAAAAGTAATGGGTTGTCTTAAATGATGAATGTGTTGAGCTAACCTTCTTCCTCAAGAAAAGATGGCGAGATATTTTGCAGGAACCACGATTGGAGGAAGGGAATTCAATTTCCACTTGAAGAATGAAGACCAAATCCATGAAGACTGGTTCAACAACAAAAGATGAGGAGACAGTTTCAACTCATCCGCCATGCAGGGAAAGTGTTCCAGAAATCTAGGCCAGGTGTCTTGGAGTTGCATGAATCCAGGATGATGGCGCTTTAAGACTGTTAAACTGATTTGACTTAGTTCTTCCATTGTCATTCTTCCCCTTGCTTAAGTTAGTTAAATGTAATAAATGCCTCCCACTTTATAAGGGAAAGGTTGGTTAGTAGTTAGAATCAGTTTTCAATAAATAGCCCCTTCTCCTTCAGAGAATGGGCTGGAAGAAGTTAGTACTGTAACACATTTTTCAGTTTCAGAAATCCAATCAAGAGTTTGTGCTATGTACTTGTTTCCATTGAATCAATAAAGCTTATGAAGTTTTTCACCTAATTTGTTGCTTACTTTTGGCATTACCTAAGGGGGCCCACTTAGGGAACTGTCCATACTTTTATTCTGCAAGATAGAATAGTTGTATTTTCTTTCATAGAAGTTAATGTGACTGTTCCTGCAGCTGACAGAAAAATAGAGTTGTCAATTGTTCCTGCAGCCACTAGACGCAGAGTAGTTTTATCTTTCAAATTTTCATTTCCAAGCAAGTTATCCAGTAAAGTTGTTTCTAGTAATTTAAATTTCAGTATGAAGCATTTTAGGAATCATGTATGTCTGGAAGGGTAATTAGTGCATATATTGTGCTGACCCATTTCAAGTTTACGTCCTTGGGTTGATAATTAAATGAGGTTCTTTAGTGGGTTATGACTGCCAGTTGTGATGTTCAATCCTTGAGTAGAGAAATTTATGTTCCTAGTTATTAAGCTGATTAAAGAACACTACATTTTTGGTGCCGCTGCCGGGGATGGTGTCAAACTAAGGACCTATTATAGGCATGCTAGTAAAGAATTTAAGATTTCATTCTTAGTATTTTTAGTTTAGAATTCTGCATTCCAGCATCTCCATAAGTTAGTTCATTTTTGCTGTATGCATAGAAGAAGAGACCAATTTGGAAGATTCCTTCCTGGGAGCATAGATATTGAAGAAATTGAACCAAACCTATTCCAAGACGCCCCATATCTGGATGCTAGCCAAGACCTAGTTACCTCATATTCTTCCTTTGAACTAAGCTTTAGCCTATCGGAAGAGACAAAATCAAATAATTCCCTTGCTCTTGTAGTTCATCAACCATGAGCTAATCCAAGAACACAACCAAGAATGGAAAATCCTATTTTTCCATTCCCAATCACTTACCTGCATGACAATAATAACCTCAAGAACATCCTTGCCTCAGTACTGCCAAAGTTCTATGGACTTATTACTGAGGACCCTCATACCTTCTTGTTTGAATTTGACATCCTTTGCAGAAGCTATGACTATACAACCTTAGCACACAAGCGGAAATTGTTTCCTTCTACTCTAAAGGAGGCAGCCTTGAGGTGGTTCATGGGATTGGGAGCTAATGTAGCTAACACTTGGGATGAAATGAAGACTTTGTTCTTGGAAAAATATAAAGAATATTGTAGAGGAAATGATATGAGAGGAGATGACATCTTCAAAATGTCACAAAAGGAGGATGAAACCTTGGAGGATTATGTGTCAAGGTTCTTGTTTAGTGTACAGAAGAATACTCATCATGAGCTGAATGAGGAATCTCAAAAACTTCTCTTCTTGAGAGGAGTTAATGATACTTGCATGGAGGCCCTTGACCTCATGGCAGGAGGTGATGTCACCCAAAGCGATTGGGATGATATCAAGAAAATTTGTCTCAATTACTCCAGAGCAGCTGTAAAGAAGGGAAGGGGGTTTAGACCCTCTTCTATAAAAGGAAGTGGCTCTAGAGTATCTAAAGGGGAGATTACTAATCTCTTGTCCGACTTCAAGCAAGATATCATCAATAATGTAGCCACTCAACTAGATACAATGCAGGCTAAAAGGAAGAAAGAAGACGCTGAGGCAATGTTAGCTGAATATTACCCCCACTGCCGACAAAAGAAGAAAGATTGCCGATGTAAAGCAGTAGCTAATTTGGAGGTGCAACATCTCCCTACTGAGTTCAAAACCATTGAAGGAGAGGAGGAAGTGTTCTTTGTTGCTCAGTGCAGGCCATGGGCCCCAAGACAAGGTATGCCTCAGGACCCTTTGCAAAATTTTGGTTCATATAATAGTCAATGGCAAAACTAGTACCCTTCGAACTATGGGCCATAATCTCAACCTCAGTGGAATAACCCTTGGCCAAATGTCCAACAAAACTAATGGAAATCCTCACAAGGGAATTGGAAATCACCACAACAAAATCAGTGGTTGCCTCCACAAGGGAATTGGCAGTAGTCTAACCAATGGAGAGGAGGCTAGCAATGGTCAAATCCATCCACTGGTTTCCTGCAGCAACTGCAACAGCAATCCATTATGCCACCTCCTACAGCTAATCAAGGTCAGAATCCAAAGCCAACCCAACTACCTGCTCAAACAACACCCAATCCAAATAACCACCAGCAGCAACAACAAGTCTATTTTGTTGATCCTAATCATCAGTCTGCCTATGCTCTCAACCTGAATAATATCAATTTACGTTCAGGAACTGTGCTGCCCACACCATCTCCTCCAATAATCTCAGAATTACCATCTGAGGAGACTAACCAAGAAGAAGATACCAATGACCAAGCCCAACAAATGAGCCAGTTCAGCTTCGAACATTACCTAAGGCATTTGATAAAGTGTTCCCTCCTTTCCCACAAAGGTTGGAAGGTGAAAAAGTAAAAAACCAAGAGGAACCTACCTTTAACATCCTTGACCAGATAAAGCATATATGTGTGAAAATTCCCTTGTTCCAAGCAATCAAAGAGGTACCTATCTATAGCAAAGCCATCAAGGAGGCATGTTTGAAGAAATTGAGGAGGAAAAAGAAAGACCCTCAAACTGTACATGTTATAGGTCAACTCTCTGATTTAATGCTAGGGAAGCTTACCATCCCAAAATATTTAGACCCAGGCAATCCTATGGTAGAGATCAATATTAATGGGTTGTAGATTAAGAATGCTTTAGTGGATCTTGGTGCAACTATCAATGTCATGACAAAGGACCTGGTTGTAATACTTAGTATTTCTGACCTAAGGGCTACACCTACAATATTGCAGCTTGCTAATAGATCAACTGTCAAACTTGATGGGGTAGTTGAAGACCTGGTAGTCACCTTGGATTCCTAGGAGTATCCTACTGACTTTGTGGTCTTATCTCCAAAAGCATCATTGGGGGGATACCCTGTCATACTAGGAGGGCCTTCGTTGGCTACTGTTGATGCTTACATTAGTTGTAGGTTAGGTAACATGACAATATCTGATGGGTATAGCACAAAGAAGCTTACCCTCTATTCTCCAGCCCAGCCCCAACTTGAGTCTAGAGAGGTTGTTTGGCCAGATTTGGGAGAAGAGGAGGGAGTGAATTCTATGGCCAATTTAATGATGATTACCGAAGAGCCTTTTGTTGCACAAGAAGAAGAAGAAGAAGATATACAGTCCAATATCCTGCTGAATAACTATGGTACCAAATACTTTCATTGTGAAAAAAATCTATGCTCCTTGCAGACCATTCTTCCTCCATCAGCATCAGCCCATTATCTTGCAGCAACCGACTGCTTACACACCTTACTACCCCACGAGGTAGAAATGACATTTCTGCCTGAGGTATCTATGGTTGATTTAACCTCTCAAGTTGAGGTAGTCTCAGGAAAAACCTTGAGTATCAATAAAAACCTCACCAAAGGGCAACAAGAATCTATGGTCAAAATGCTTACCAGTCATAAGTCAGCTTTTACTTGGGAATATGGTGACATGAAGGGTTTAGACCCAAAAATCTGCACACATCGCATATTCATTAACAGTGAGTTCAAACCTGTCAAGCAGCCTCAAAGAAGAATCAATCCAGCCTTGAGAGAGATTGTTAAAGAAGAATTGCAGAAAATGTTAACAGCTGGCTTTATCTACCCAATCTCGGATAGTCAGTGAGTTTCCCCATTGGTTATTGTTCCTAAGAAAGGAAGGAAATAGAGAGTATGTGTAGATTATAGAGAGCTTAATTTGGCAACAAAAAAAGATTACTTTCCTCTTCCATTCATTGATCAAGTTCTAAATAATTTAGCTGGGAAAAAGTACTTCTCATTTTTAGATGGCTTCAGTGGGTACAATCAAATCAAGATTGCTCCTGAGGATCAAGAAAATACTACTTTCACATGCCCTTGGGGAACGTTTTCCTACTCAGTTTTTCCTTTTGGTCTCTGTAACGCACCTGCAACTTTCCAGAGGGTAGTCATAAGTATCTTCTTAGACATCTCATATGATTGCATAGAAATATACATGGATGAATTTACTATTTATGGTGCAACATTTGAAGAAGCTCAGGCCAACTTGAAGAAAGTACTGCAGAGATGTGAAGATCATAATCTATCGCTGAATAGTCAAAAGTGTTTCATGACGGTGCAGGAGGGAATAGTGCTTGGTCACTATATTTCTGTTGCAGAATACAAGTTGATCCTACTAAGATTGAGGTCATCTCTAATCTACCCTTTCCTACTAAGTAGAAGGAATTAAGAAGATTTCTAGGCCATGTTGGATACTATAGAAGATTCATCAAGGACTTCAGCCAAACAACAGGCCCTTTATACAGTCTGTTGAAGAAGGATGCAAATTTTTCTTGGACCGAAGAATGTGAAAAAACATTCCTTGATTTAAAAGTTTCCCTTACACAGGCACCTATTTTGAAAGGACCTGATTGGTCACTTCCATTTCATATTCATGCAAATGCATTAGATTATTCCATTCGAGCTGTGTTAGGACAGAAGGGTGGTTCAACAGAACATGCACTCTACTACATAAGAAAAAATCTGCAAGGGGCTGAGCTAAACTACACTGTTACAGAAAGAGATGTTAGCAATCATCTATGCCCTCAATAAATTCAGGCATTACATCACAAGTTATCAGATATTTGTCCACACTGATCATGCAGCAATCCGGTATCTCATGAATAAAAGCTCAATAGCCAGGAGACTGGCAAGATGGTTGTTGTTGATGCAAGAATTTGACATTACAATTGTGGAAAAGCTAGGCAAAGCCAATGTGGTTGCTGATTTCATTTCTAGAATTCAAAGGCAAGATGACTCTGCACTTATTGAAGACTCATTTCCTGATGAGCACCTATTTGCAATCAAGGTTATTCACCCATGGTATGTCGATATAGCAAATTATCTGGCTGCAGGAAGAACTCCTCCTCAATTCTCCCCTAAGGAAAAGAGATTATTGGTAGAGAAAAGTTTTAACTTTTCTTGGATTGCAGATTGCATGTTTTATACAAGGTCAGATCAAGTTATGAGGAGATGTGTACAAGAAGAAGACACTCATGATATATTGCATGCAAGCCATTATGAGCCATGTGGTGGACATTTTGCTGCCAAAAGAACATCAATGAAAATTTTAAATACTGGTTACTATTGGACAACTTTGCATAGAGATGCAGCCAAATATACCAGGAGATGTGACAGATGCCAAAGGATGGGAAGACCAACTTGCTCTGATGAGATGCCTCTATTTCCACAAGTTGTTGTTGCACCCTTTGAAAAATGGGGACTGGATTTTGTAGGACCAATTAATCCACCTTCCAATGGTAAGTCCTACATCCTTGTATGCACAGATTATGTGACAAAATCGATAGAAGCTAAACCTATGAAGCATGCTAGGGATAATAAAGTGGTCGAATTCTTGTATGAGGAAATATTCACCAGGTTTGGTGTCCCTAGGGAAATAGTGACAGATCAAGGAGCACAATTCACTTCTACACTTATCACAGCCTTAGTAAATGAATACAATATATGTCATATGAATACAATATATGTCATAGGAAATCAACTCCTTATCATCCCCAAGTTAATGGCCAGGTTGAAGTCACCAACAGGGACATAGAGGCCATTCTAACTAAAACTGTAGATTTGCATAGAAAGGATTGGGCCGCAAGGTTACCAGAAGCTATATGGGGCTACCGAACTACCTAGAAGACTGCTACAGGATGTACACCTTTTGAAATGGTGTATGGTAAAACAGTTGTGATGCCAATCGAATTCGAACATAAGACTCTAAGAAAAGCATTAGAGATGGACATGGATTTAACAAATGCACAAAGGGATAGAGTCATGCAGCTAAATGCACTAGATGAGCTCTGAAAGAATGCCCTGCAACACACTGAGATGATACAAAACCAGCGAATAAGGTGGCATGATAAATACATCAAGGGAAATAAATTCAAAGCAAGAGATTGGGCTCTACTTTATGACTCACGGTATAAGGACAGTCCAGGGAAACTGCAAACTAGATGGTTGGGTCCATATGAGATAGAAGAGGTATTCACCAATGGTGCTATTCAATTAAGGACCATTGATGAAGTCTGGTTCAAGCTATTAGTCAATGGGCATCGCCTAAAGCTCTATTCTAAACCCATTGACAAGGAATTTTTTTTGAAATAGTTCAAAATTGAGCAGGACAGCAGTGATCCTGCAGCCAAAGGAATTGACCCTAGACTCAATTTCCCAGGCCATGAATAAAAGTGCATATAAAATCATAATAAAAGGGTTATCTATTAAAATCCCCATTCCATTCATTCACGTCATCCACAATCCATACTCGCTCTCTCTTCCACATCATCCACCTATCATTCCCATATCATCCATGTTTCTTTGTGTCACGTATTGCAATGAAGAAGGAGGTCACATCAGATAATTGCGGCGATTCTCTCCAGGTACGCTCCACTTCACTTTAAGATTGTTAAAGTTAATTTATTTATTGCATTTAATTTAGTATTAATTAGCGCAAACAAATTTCCTATATGGTTGCCATTTCCTTCAGCTCGTTCGCACGATTGAGCACACTTCTTTATGACTTAACTTCCGCCACATCGCCGCCAAAAGCTTGTCCCATCTGTTGTCACGAACCCCCAATATTTGGAAACTGTAATTAATAATCAAACAGTCTTTCCTTCCTGTAATAATGAACCTGAATGTATTCTAATTATCCATGATTACTCTCTCCCTCCAAAAGATTGCATGATTATATTGTTTTCCCTATTTTTCTGTCACTTTTGAAAAGTAGTTCAAAAGTTTCGGTTGAGGGGAAGGGAAAAGTATTGAAGAATTGCAGAAGATTCAATAGTTGGGCTACATGGAGTTCAGTTGAAAAAAACCAGGTGAGGAAAAGCCAAGGAAATGGGAGGTCAGCTGATTCGACATGAGCCTACAGACCATAGCATCCTGTTACAGGACATGTTGCATGTGCCACTATTCAAACAATATGGGTGGCTCAATTACTTCCTGAATCTCGGGACTTTCAATATAGACATTGCAGAGGAATTTACGAGGACATTTCAGGATGGGGAAGCAAAAGTTAAGGGTATAACAGTCAATGCGTCAATTGAAAGAATTGCTGAGGTTACGGGGTTACCTGAGGTCGGAGAACCATTTCCCAGAGGAAGAGATGCAAGAAGCAACAGGGCTAAGTTCACTCGGCCAAATGATCCTCCTTTGCGGGTGGATAAGCAAGGTGCACAAAGAATGAGTTTGTCGTAGGATTGGGTGTCACGGGCATGGTACATCATCAAATACATAACCTGTGAAGGTAGGTTTTCAATCCTACATTCTCATCATTTCAAACTCTTGTCTCATTTACGCCATGGACTGTTGATGAATGTTCCCGACTTCCTTTATAACTTGCTATCCAACAGTGCTACTGAATTTAGGAAGGGTAGGGTTAACTTTATATCTCACCATTGTCTTATTAAGTTGCTTGTTGAAAAATCCGTTCATGACGCATCAAGGATGACCTAGGAGGAACTCACTGTCCAATTCAACCCTCAAATTCAAAATGTAGGACCTAGGGGTGAACCTCTTACCTTTAAGCAACGCACCTCCTAGTTTGTAGGCTAGACCTCTGCTACTAGGTTCCCTCCTCGGGAATGATCCAACTCACAGGATGATGTTCCTCTTTCTGAAAGAACTCCCAAGCCACCAGCACAAGGTTCTAACAAAATTCCTAAGCCGTCTCCCAAGGATAGGAAAGGAAAGTAACCTATTGTAGCAACTCCTGAGCCTATAAAAAGGAAGCCAAAGGGAGACTTCTTTGTTCCTATGGCAAAACCTTCCAAAAGGCATAAAACAGTTCCTCCCTCCATAAGAAGGAGCTTTAGGCTCCAAAACTAGGTGGCCTGCCAATCATGTAATACTACTCTTGCCACACCACCTTCAGATCCTTCCAGTCCTGAACTGAGAAATGAGGAACCTATTATCGAGGAGGTTGTGAGTACACCTAAAGGGGTTGGCCTAAATGAGTTGGCTACCATTGCAGAACAGCTACAAGAAGGTATGGAATGTGATAAGAAGGAAGAACCGGTTGTGTTTCCACCCGAAGAAGAGTAGCTACAGGAAGGTCAGCAACAGGATGGTGATTTGGAATATGATAACCCTGAAGAATCACATAATGCAGAGGTAATTGGAGAAGAACAAGAACAAGAACAAGAGGATGTACTTGAAGAAGTACATGAGACACATGCAGTATGCTATAATCATAGACCACCACTCCATGTCACAAACTTTGTTGCAGGAATGGCATGCTTTGAAGAGCTTCAGCAACAGTAGACTGCTTCTACACTGGAAATTGAGAGACTACAAAGGATAATCCAGAACAATAATCTGGAAATTGCTAACTTGAATGACACTCTCAACTAGGTAGTAGAGCTTGTGCCATAGTTAATGCAATGTCGAGCACCCTCACCCACCTATGCAATGTATCTCCAGGAGCTGTATTTAAACTTCCAGCTAATTAGAGTCTGGAAAGGTAAGAATTCTTCTTTAAATACCGCTGAGCAGTTTTATGAAGCATACAGGGACTCACCTTTGCATATCAGGAACCTCCTATGTGAGTTTTATCTGCACAATTTGGTTGTATCCTAGGATAAAGAATGGAATCCCTTATGTTATGTCGGTGATATTCATATCAGCGGTTTAATCTCCTAGATCACCAATGAAATCAGCAGAGGGGAACAATTTAATAGCCATATGCATGATACAGTAAATACGCCATTGTCTGTGAGAAATGAATCTAGAAATGGAGTGGGTATTTACTTTGACAGGAAGAAATTGTGGAGGGATGAAAGAGCCAGGCCTCTGATTGAGCCTCTAAGACAAGAGGTGTTTTCTCAATATTCCCAAATCATAAACAGTGATTTCAATGCTGCAACCCTGCACATTCAGAACAGATGGGAGCATCTTTCATTTCAATTGAAGAAAGCAGAACCACATACTCCCAACACCTTGTATGCAACAACCAGGAGAGCAGAGAGGTACATGAGGAATGCCAGAACAAACAGGGAGAATTGGTTTCCATTGGTTATGCAACCACATATTCTTCTATGGCCATTATTGGCTATACAAGGGGACAACAACACTTATAACATAAATTCTGAAGATAATAAATGGCAAAGGCTAGAGGCAATGAGAGCTCACTTCTGGAGTTTTTAGAATGGCGAATGTGGGCAGCAGTTGAGTGCAGATCTGAGAGATTTTTTCAGAAGAAGCAATGCTAGACTTGTTGAAGGGTCCAGCAAGTAGTTAGTTGAGGGGAGTGATGAGCCAAGTTTTTGGTGCATTTTGATCATGCTTTTATAAATACTTTTCTATTTTTATTATGCTAAAACAAACATTCAGTCTGATTATGGGATAGGACATAAACCTTTTTATGACTTAAATATAATGAGTATATTCTGATAATAAGTCCCATGATTTTTATCTTTAATGTTTTATTAGTCTGATAAATACTTTATGGCTTTTGTGATCATAAAACCTTCTTGCAGCCTCTACTACCAAAACTTCTTGCAGCCATATCTGAAACAATGTTTGCCTTAGTTTAATACTTAATAAATGAATAAATAAAAGTAATGGATTGTCTTAAATGATGAACGTGTTGAGCTAACCTTCTTCCTCAGGAAAAGATGGTGAGATATTTTGCAGGAACCACGATTGGAGGAAGGGAATTCAATTTCCACTTGAAGAATGAAGACCAAATCCATGAAGACTGGTTCAACAGCAAAAGATGAGGAGACAGTTTCAACTCATCCGCCATGTAGGGAAAGTGTTCCAAAAATCTAGGCCGGGCGTCTTGGAGTTGCATGAATCCAGGATGATGGCACTTTAAGACTGTTAAACCAATTTGACTTAGTTCTTCCATTGTCATTCATCCCCTTGCTTAAGTTAGTTAAATGTAATAAATGCCTCCCGTTTTATAAGGGAAATGTTGGTTAGTAGTTAGAATCAGTTTTCAATAAATAGCCCCTTCTCCTTCAGAGAATGGGCTGGAAGAAGTTAGTACTGTAACACATTTTTTAGTTTCAGAAATTCAGTTAAGAGTTTGTGCTATGTACTTGTTTCCATTGAATCAATAAAGCTTATGAAGTTTTTCACCTAATCTGTTGCTTACTTTTGGCATTACCTAAGGGGGCCCACTTAGGGAACTATCCATACTTTTATTCTGCAAGATAAAATAGTTGTATTTTCTTTCATAGAAGTTAATGTGACTGTTCCTGCAACTGACAGAAAAACAGAGTTGTCAACTGTTCCTGCAACCACTAGACGCAGAGTAGTTTTATCTTTCAAATTTTCATTTCCAAGCAAGTTATCCAGTAAAGTTGTTTCTAGTAATTTAAATTTCAGTATGAAGCATTTTAGGAATCATGTATGTCTGGAAGGGTAATTAGTGCATATATTGTGCTGACCCATTTCAAGTTTACGTCCCTGGGTTGATAATTAAATGAGGTTCTTTAGTGGGTTATGACTGCCAGTTGTGATGTTCAATCCCTGAGTAGAGCAAATTATGTTCCTAGTTATTAAGCTGATTAAAGAACACTATAGTTGTGAAGAAATAGGGATTCTTGGTGAAGAAATTCTCCTCCTAGAACGCGAGCGTGATATTTTGGGGTTTTTGGCTGCGGGTGCAACAAAAAAACCAATCGAAATGCAAATGAGAGATTTGCATTTGTTTTTTTTGCTTTTAACAGTTGATAACGCAAGCACGTTATAACGCGCTCACGTTATCTATTTGTAGTTGTAGCCGCCGAGACCTTGCCTAGGTTTAACGGAAGACATAACGAGAATGCGCTCGCATTATGGTCTTCAACTTTCTTCTTTTTTTAGGGTGTCCACGGAATTGCTACCCATTCCCATGCACCCACCTGAATATTTGATTAAACATATTTGAGTTTTTTCACATCAATATTTTTGCCGCCATTATGAGTTAAAACCAAATACCCAAGCCCTAATTTTCAACTCTCATGTTCACTTGGTTTTTTCGAGCTCCCTTGCCCTGCACATGCCACCATCATTAGATTTTGAAACCTCAAGCTTTCTAAAGGAGTCTCTGTCAATTTTCTCAGTGCTTTTGAGATTTTTCTTCACAGAAATTTATGTTGAGGCTGAATTAGGTAAAGCTTTCATGGTTCATCATTTGTTTCCACTTATCTGAATTTGTTTTCAAAGACATTCCTTCTCGGATTCTCATGCATTTTTCTCTTGCTTTACTCTATCAATGCCTTGCTTGTCTTGAGGCTGAAATCAAAGCATCTCTGGAGCTCGCATTTCTTCGAACAACAAGAAGTTGAGTAAGTTTCTATGCACTATTTCTTTGTATCTTACCTTTGTTTTTTGTCAAAACAAGCTCAATTTACTCAATAGATACTAATGAATGGGTGTTTTGTTTCAACCATGCATCCTTATTTTGAAACCCTTCTATCTTGGCCCGAATTCTCTAGACTTAGCTCACTAGCAAAAGAAATGAAACAAATCATACTCTCCATATTTGGTTTGATCAAATGATGAAATTTTTTTTTATTTCTGTATTTTTTCTCTTTCCTGGTGATAGCTTGGCCATGACCTCTCTAGAATATTTTTTCTATTTCCAAAAAGAACAAAGTGTAAACTTTTCTTTATTATATTTTTGAGCCTCCTTCATGGCTCCATGATTATGGTTGTAGGCTCTATTTAATGGCATTCTAAGTTTGTCTTTGATCTGGGGTTTTTTGAAAACCCATGAATCATTTTACTTGGCAACTTTGGAAGAACAGAGTTGTGTATTTAGCTGCCATGATGAACTAGGGTTTGAGAATTCTACATGCATTTTTCAGTTGATTCCTCCATGCTTGGGGTCAAAATCCTCCTGCAACTGGATGGTAAGTTGCTTCTTAGTATTTTGTAGCATTTTCACTCCATTTTCAAAGGGTTTCGAGGCTTCTTGGCTGTGGCCTCTCTAATTTTTCTGATGTATTCTTCTCTTCATTTCTTTTGTGGAAGCTTTGCTTGCTCTTGGCTGCCGTGATTGAGTTTTTTGAAGCTTCCCATGGTGAAAAACAACTTGCATATTCAATGAAAACAAACAAACTCGAGCTCAGGTAAGCTCTATGTCGATGTATACCTTGATTTTCTCTTCTTTTTTTTTGTGAATCAAAGCTCATTTTGAGCTCTCTGCATTCAACACAATGGTGAAAATGCTTTGTTTTTCTATGTTTTCATGCTTCATTCTTGTATGCTTGGTCCCTAGTCTTTTCGTAAGAAAAATGAAAAACCCTCTATGGAACTTGTATTTTCTTCAAAAGATACTATTTTATGTACAACAATGGAAGAAATACCTTTTATCATGGTTGCAATCATGCTTGCATTCAGTTTTCATTTCCATAAGCATTTTCTTAAAGGAAATATGATAGTGCTCCTTCATTTCTAGGTATTTTTCTATTTTTGAGGGTTTGTTTCACATAGGTCGAGGCTCTATATTTCCTTTCTTGGAGAAAATAAATACTTAAATCTTCATCTTCTTTGTCATCTATTGATTTAAATCATAGCATCATTATGCATGACTCATATAGGCTTTCATGAACCTTTTGAGTTACATACACTTGTTGCATACTTTAATCTTATGTAGCCTTTAAAAGTGGAAATGGCCTATATTATCTTATATTGATGATAGCTTGTCTTTGAATCAATAGAGTTCTTGCCATGTCCATAATCTCTTTCCAACATCATTACTATCAAATTTTGCATCACTTTATGCTTCATGTAGTTCTATCACTTTGCAATACTCCACATGTATCTTTTCACCCTGTTACTAGCATGATGAGTTGCTTTACCAAGTCTACCCTTGACATGATTACCAATAAATCCTTCTCAAAGGCTGACCTTCATGACTGTCCTACATTCATTTGTAGAATCATTGGTATCTCCTCAAACCATCATGCATTGGTTGTTTATCAGAGTGTGCACTATAGTTGTTTGTAAATACTCATTGTATTAGTAGCAAGATGATTACCAATGCATGTTAGTTACTCATCTGCATCAATGTGCTTTCCTTGTCATGCATTGCTCTTCGGGACAACATACTGACATGATGGCTTTGGCCTTGCATTCAATTGTTCACCTTGTGCTGCTCCATGTAACTCATGATAGATCTTGATAGCTCTTGATAACCTGTAAGATCTCATTGAGTAACTCAACCATAATTATTATCCATAATTGAACGTGATGCATTTGTGCTTCAATGTTCATATTATCACATAAATCATCTGTTTCTTGAGAAGAGACAAACTGTTTCATTTTTGAATGATTGTTGTCCTTGTTCTTGTTCCCTTCTTTATTGCCTCCTTAAAAATGTTGGCAATGAAATACAACTCATATCATTATTAAAATGGACTTTGGATCCAACTTAAGAAGATTGAAAGACATATCCAATAGAGTAATATTTCCAAGCAGCCTATTGTTTGATTCATTGTGAAAGATACAGAGTAACTTTCTTGATAACTCACACCATTTTGTTGCATCTTTTGAATCTGATAATGAAAGTTGATCAACTGGTATGATTCCATATTGATTTAATGCATCAAGAATAGGCTTATCATTTATTTGATCAAGTTGTTCAATTTCCTATCCCTCCTAAAACATGAGGGCAACATGTTGCGCTCAACCCTCGTGGGAGCCACATTTTACTCCACATGTTGTAATCAGCTGAAACAAAATAGTAACACAGTTTTGTCCTATATCTGCACAAAGAGAAAACATGTTAGATAAACAGAGCATATGATAGATGTGTTTGATAACTCTTTTATTTTCTTGGATATCTATGATATGCTAGCTATTTTAATGTTTATAAGGATCAGATTATATGTTTACAAATGTTTTCCTATGTACTGATTAGTGATCCTTCATTGCTCTAACCAACTTCTTCTCACAAATGTAGGGAAACTCAAAGTAGTCGGGGAAAGTGACAATTGGAGGTTGGATGGGCAGGAGGACTAAAGTTGATGCAAGGCAACTCAATCGGGGTTTTTCATTCAGAATGATGGGTCCCCCTTCTTTACATATGCATTTCCTTTTATTTGTAAATGTATAGTTTTTTCTTTATATGCATAAAAATAGTCAGTCCCTCGGCTTGTGAGGGACACTATACACTTATGGTTATCAATAAAGACTACCTTTGAAATAAATTTTGAGTCTCTTTTCTACTGTATGCAATTCCCTTAATCAAATAATACAGTTTTTTGATACTCTCTTTTATGCACTTGGATGAAACTTAGCAAAAAATGATATGAAGCTTTTATTGTTTAAATGCAAACACAATAATAAGTCTACCTAATTTAGTTGGAAGCAAAATCAGGTAACAAAAATTATCTTGTTCTTTAATCATATGAATTAAATAATTAAATTACTTACTCTATAATCATATGAGTTATTTAAGAGGCGTGATATATTTAACTAATTAAATTGAAATAAAACATATTATTTAATTTACTTACTCTATAATCATATAAGTTATTTAAGAGGCATGATATATTTAACTAATTAAATTGAAATAAAACATATTAAATTAATAAATGGAAGCAAAAAAAGAAGCATTTTTAGAAGCAAAAAAGGAAGCAACAATGGAAGCCAAACCAAAAGCAAACGAAAAGCAATCTTGGAAGCAAAACTTGGCATTATCTAGGAAGCGAAAACAAAAGCAATTAACTAGAAGCAAAAATGGAAGCAAAACCGGAAGCAAAACTCGAAGCAAAATTGGAAGCAAACTTGGAAGCAACACAAGAAGCAAAACTAGAAGCAAAATCGGAAGCCAAACTAGAAGCAAAAAAATCCAGCGCTAAATCCGGCACTGAAGTGAGCATGCCAGTTTGAGCCGACAAAAGTGTCCAATTCATGAACTCAAATGCACTAAAATCCAGCACTATTTTAGATGCTAATTGCCTATTCTGTTGTAGTGTGATAGTAACTCAAGAATACAAAGAAAATCCCTTGGCTATATAGACCAAGGTGAGACATAGGATTACATAAGACTATGACACGTGTCTTAATCTTATGACGAGACATAAAGTGATAATTATCCTATGTGTACCAGGTAGTAAAATCAAGTAATTAGTTTGAATAGGACATAGGTGATGAACTAGCTAGGTAAAACACCCCATTCACACCAACATAACCCATATGCAATTATCTATCACAAAGAATCAATTATTAGTCAGTACTCAAACTCGCTAGCTTTTTAATTTTTCCCTTTCAGGACAACACAAAAGAAAATAGTGTGCAAAGTAAAACCTTTATTTAAATTAGAGTGTAGAGCTCCCATATGAATAAAAGAAACCATATAATTTAAACCAGCTAAAATAACCTATTTTTGGTTCTTGGGCAAGGGTGCAAGGCTTATCAACACTTATACTTAAATTGAGCTATTATTATATTTTTTCTTAAAATTAAACATCCACAATAACTCTTGAAGCATGCTCACACTTTTTAGCTAAATGCATAGGCTAAAAATTGCAAGTACAACACAAAAATTAGAATTAGGTCAAACACAAAAATATGATTCAACAAATTAATTAAATGCCATTGCATACAAAACTAAACATGCAATACAAAACTTGCACTTTTCAAGAAAATTGTTCAATTTGACAAATCAACAAACACAAGATGAATTTAACAACAAATAGGCATAAAAATTATCACTCCCTACATCTAAATGTTAAAAAACTTATAATTTTTCCAAAGTTTAGCATGATAAAAAAAATAAATAAATAAAAGTTTAGATCATACGATAAAAATAGTTTGCTTGCAATCTAAGCAATCATCTTAGAAAATAAGAAGTCTTCAAATAGGATGCCTTTGATTATACCTTCTATAAGGTCATCTAAGAATATATTTCTTCTTGAAAATAACAAAAGATTAAATAACTAATTTGATTGTCAAATCTTCTTAATGATTTTTATGCAACTCCCCTATGTTGATCATGCAAAATATTTTGAAGGAACTTTAAACCCTAATGATCACCACTAAGCAACTTTGGTGACTTGAATATTAGCACCTTCTTTAATGTCTTGGAAGCTTTGGTATTTTCATAGATGAAACCTTGAAAATCCATCCTTTGCTTGATGACAACCTCTATATGATTGCTTTTGGAGGTGTCTTAAATAATGAAAGATGGAAATTATAAGGCTCTTGGTTCTTAATTTGTTTTATTCCTCTTTGGTAACTAAAATCCTATGTTAACAATTGTAAATGAGTTTCAAATGTTGTGTGATCATTTGAAGACTACTATAACACTTAGAAATAGGTTAAATTTGTTAGTGTTTCTTAGATCAGATTAGATAATCAATTGAACAAAAGAAATGCAACACATAAGACAATGAACACAACAAGATACCCTGGGAAAACCCTCCTCTTGAGGGAGAAAAACCCAGCAAATATATCTCTTATATATTGAAGGAATAAGAGCAGAAATCTGCTTGAACTCAGGCCCAACACAATGCCGAATTTGATACAATGAATAATAGCACCTCTCCTAGATGCAAAGATACAAATGAATATATTTCTCCTTGAAATCGGTCTGCTGCTACAAAATGATGATCTGCTACTACAAGATGATGATCTGCTGATTAAGTATGAACTTCTTCTAGGACTGCAAATTCTGCTCTGCCAATAATAGCAAACTTCTTGATATTCGAATTGTGTGAATAACCAAGAAGTGACCTTGTATTTATATCTCCTAGGCGCCTCTTCACTTGGGTCGGCCTTTTGATAAATATTTAATAACAATTAAAGTCGGCCAGAATAAGTACATGATATAACTTAAATATAAGGTCGACCCATGTATTTAATATGTGTCTAGTGAAGACCGATGCTGTATTAACATCAACACTCCCTCTCAGCTAGGGATGAACTTCCATTTGCACAAGACACATTATGTTAGAATGAAAACAAAATAAAATATCACCTCAACGTGATATTAACCATTATGGCTACTCCCATAAATGGTAAAAACTCATCACGGATTCTCTCACGTGATGTTGTCATGGAGTCACACACATGACATCCACCATAGCTTCTCCCAGAGGGTGGAAACAAGGGCTTTCACCTCAACTCTCTCTCATCAGAGAATTGCATTATCAAGGACTTTCACCTCAACTCTCTCTCAGTAGAGAATTGTATTAACAAGGACTTGCACCTCAACTCTTTCTCAGCAAAGAGTTGCATTCTCAACAAGGATTGCTGAATACTGAGACTCTTTCTCAGTCACGGCTGCATTCTCCACCATACCAAGTTTCTCCCGAAAGTATACAAACTTAATCCTGGCGAGAGGATTGGTGAGAATGTCTGCCGTTTGCTCTTCAGTGCTGATATACCTCAACTGTATAGCTTTCCTTTGCACCATATCTCTAATATAGTGGTACTTGATATCAACATGTTTTGTTCTGTCATGAAACACAGGATTGACAGAAAGCTTCACACAACTTTGATTATCACAGTGTATGATAGTAGGCTCCATTGATTGTCCAAACAATCCTGCAAGGAGCTTGCGAAGCCACACTGCCTCACGAGCTGACACACAAGCTGCAATATACTCTGCTTCAGTTGTACTCAAGGCCACTGAAGACTGTTTCCTGCTACACCAGGAGATCATAGCAGTCCCCAAACTGAAGCAACAACCAGAAGTACTCTTCCGATCTGAGACACATCCTGCCCAATCAGAATCAGTAAAACCATGCAGCTCCAAATCCACGTTTGAAGAATATCTCAACCCATATCCGATTGTGCCGCATAAATATCTCAGGATATGTTTAGCTGCTACAAGATGTATTTGCTTTGGTTCACACATAAACTGGCTAAGTGCACTCACTGCATAGCAGATATCAGGTCTAGTGTTAACTAGATACATCAATGAACCAATCAACTGTCTATACATCGTAGAATCCACTGGTTCTGAACTAGCTGCAGCTTCTTTCAACTTATCTAAATTAGTCTCCATGGGTGTAGACATAGGTTTGCAGTCAATCATACCAAACCTTTTGAGAATGTCAACAGTGTACTTCCCTTGACTTAGAATCATCTCATCTGGCTTTTGCCAAACTTCTAAGCCAAGAAAGTAATGCATGAGACCTAGATTCTTCATCTCAAATTCTGAAGCTAATTCCTTCTTGCATTTTAGAATTAGATGTTCTTCACCAGTAATGATCAATTCATCAACATATAAAACCAAAATTAATGCTTCACCATTTACTACTTTGAAGTAGAGGTTAGAATCTGCATCATTCTTTGAGAAACCCAAACTTGAAAGATACTAATCAATTCTTTCATACCAAGCACGAGGAGCTTGTTTAAGACCATACAAGGCCTTCTTCAGCTTGCAGACATGAGACTCTTTCCCATGCACCTCAAATCCTTCTGGTTGCTCAATGTAAACCTCTTCTTCTATTATGCCATTCAAAAAAGTTGTCTTTACATCCATTTGGTGAATCTTCCATCCTCTAGATGCAGCAATAGCAATGATGGTTCTAACAGACGTGTAACGAGCCACAGGAGCAAAGGTTTCTTCATAGTCAACTCCCTCTTTTTGTGAGAACCCTCTAGCCACAAATCTAGCCTTGTGTTTCTCAATGCTCCCATCAGCTGCATGCTTGATCTTGAAGAGCCACTTAGAAGACACCACAATTTGTCTTTGGGTCTAGGAACTATATCCCAAACATCGTTCTTAAGTATAGACTGATACTCCTCAATCATAGCATCTTTCCATACTTGTTGACTAGAAGCTTCTTCAACATTTGAAGGCTCTGACTCAATAATCTGACTCATCAAAGCAACATAACTAGAGAACTTGTGAGGTCTCTTGCTTTCTCTGAAGGCTCCTCTTGGGGCTGCAAACCTTTCTACTTCCTGCATTGTTCTGCGAGCCCAAAGAGGTCTTTTCTT
The DNA here is from genome assembly GCA_007115665.2 of Sequoiadendron giganteum. Classification (NCBI taxonomy): domain Eukaryota; kingdom Viridiplantae; phylum Streptophyta; class Pinopsida; order Cupressales; family Cupressaceae; genus Sequoiadendron; species Sequoiadendron giganteum. The sequence goes on along the minus strand of CM021105.1, from coordinate 657,170,777 downwards.
TCCAATCACAATGTCTAGAGGCCCATCAGTAGGATCCAAAGGCTCAGCTGGATCAATATCTTCTTTAGGTTCTGTATCCTCCTTCAGATTCTCTGGAATATGGTCAACTTCCATATCTTGAGGAGGTTCTTCTTCATCGACCTCCATAGGAGTGCCTTTGGACCTTCTATAAGCAACATCTTCCTCAAATGTGACATCTCTACCGATCTCAATAGACTTCTGTCCTGGAATGTAAATCTTGTAAGCTTTTGATGTCTCACCTTCTTCCCAGAAGATTCTAGCTTTGTTCTCTTTTCCTTTGGAATATGAACATAGACTGGACAGCCAAAGATCCTCAAATGACTAACTTCAGGCTTCACGCCTGAGAATGCTTCTTCTGGAGTTTTATTCTCTAAGATCCTGTGGGGACTCCTGTTTTGAACATAGACGGTTGTTCTTGATGCTTCAGCCCAAAGAGAGATTTGTAAGTCTTGATCATGGATCATAGCTTTCACTGCTTCCACAATAGACCTATTCTTCCTTTCAGCAATACCATTTTGTTGTGGATTATAGGGAACACTGAACTCCCTCTTAATCCCTGCTTCAATACAAAAGTCTCGAAAAGTGCCAGAAGTGTATTCTCCACCATTATCAGATCTCAATACTTTGATCCTCTTCCCAGACAGATTTTCAATCTGTGCTTTGAATTCTCTGAATCTTTCTAATACTTCTTCTGATTCTTTAGATCTCAAGAAATAGATCCAAGTCTTTCTAGAGTAATCATCAATGAAAATAATATAATACAAGAAACCACTAGATGATGCACTAGACATTGGACCACACAAATCAGAATGAATGAGATCAAGAATACATTTAGATCTACTTTCACTGGAATGAAACGTACCTTTTGTGTTCTTGCCTAGGGCACATCCCTTGCATGTACCTTCATGTTCTTGATCGAATTTCGGAAGACCGGTGACCATCTTCTCCATGATAGGTAGAGCACGAAAGTGAATGTGAGCCAATCTTCGATGCCAAAGATCACACATGCTGGTATTGTTATGCACAAGTGCTTGAAGAGGACGAGTGCACAGCGTGTAGAGACATTCATGTCTAACTCCAATCACTTGAGTAGTTTTGAAGCTGGAGTTCTTTGCCCATATAAGAACTTTCCCTTTAGAGAAGGCAACTTGATAACCCTTGTCTTCTAATGCTGAAATTGAAACAAGGTTTCTCTTTATCCCTAGTACGAACAGTACATCATTCAACTCCAAAGAAATTCCAAAATCCAAGTGAAGAGTGGAGTTTCCAATCCCTTTTATAGAATATCTAGCATCATCTCCAATAACAACTTGATCACTGGAGTTGCTTTCCATTAAGTTTGAAAGATGACTTCTAAATCCGATGATGTGCCTAGAAGCACCACTGTCAATCAACCAAGTATTAGAGTCAGTAGAAACATTGCTAGACAAGGCTGAATAAAATAGATAATCACTGGAGTCCTTTTGTAGAGCAACTTCTTCAACATCTGCAGTGGCAACTTGAAGCTTAGGTCGTTGGGGGAAAACCCTTGCAAAGTGACCATACTTATCACAACGAAAACATTGAATCTTGGACATGTTTCGTTTCCTTTTGAAGGTAGGAGCATCTTCATTTCCATCTTCTCGATTCCTTTTGAAGAAACCTCTCTTAAAGCCTTTTCCTTTGTTTGATGAATGAGAGGTAAGAACTTGTAATTCTTCATTCTTGGAGCTTTGACCAATCCCCCTTGCTGTTAGTCTTGACTCTTCTTGAATGCAATCAATCCTCAATCGATCAAACTTGGGAAGTTCGGATCTTGCACTGATTCCTTGGATGAACGCCTCCCATGAAAGCGGAAGACCATTGAGAGCAAGCATAGTCAGTTCTTTATCATCAACCATATGACCAATAGTGGAGAGCTGATCTTTTATCTCTGAAATCCTCATGAAGTATGTAATAACAGATTCTCCTTTCGCCATTTTCACATGATGAAGTTGTTGCTTCAGAGCAAGGGCACGACTGGTGTTGTTGATTTCGTACATCTCTTCCAAGGTTGAAAACATCTCTCTTGCTGTATCCAACTTGAAGATAATTGGTACAATATGATCCTTGACGGAATCAACCAATGCTTTCTTTGCCCTAGTGTCTTTCTTCCTCCATTGCAGCTTCTCTTCTTCCCCCTCAGGTTCGGGAACTTTTGTTTTCACAAACTCAGCCAAGTCATTCTCTTCCAAAGTTAGCATGAACCTGAACCTCCATGATATGTAGTTCGAGATCCCTTCGAGTCTATCCTCGATTTTCAGACCGTTCACCATCTTGAGAAATTTAGAAGATAGACTGAAAAAGAATAAGGTGAGTGTTGCGAACTAAATCTGATCACGATCTTTTTCACACCCGCTCTGATACCATGTTAGTGTTTCTTAGATCAGATTAGATAATCAATTGAACAAAAGAAATGCAACACATAAGACAATGAACACAACAAGATACCCTGGGAAAACCCTCCTCTTGAGGGAGAAAAACCCAGCAAATATATCTCTTATATATTGAAGGAATAAGAGCAGAAATCTGCTTGAACTCAGGCCCAACACAATGCCGAATTTGATACAATGAATAATAGCACCTCTCCTAGATGCAAAGATACAAATGAATATATTTCTCCTTGAAATCGGTCTGCTGCTACAAAATGATGATCTGCTGCTACAAGATGATGATCTGCTGATTAAGTATGAACTTCTTCTAGGACTGCAAATTCTGCTCTGCCAATAATAGCGAACTTCTTGATATTCGAATTGTGTGAATAACCAAGAAGTGACCTTGTATTTATATCTCCTAGGCGCCTCTTCACTTGGGTCGGCCTTTTGATAAATATTTAATAACAATTAAAGTCGGCCAGAATAAGTACATGATATAACTTAAATATAAGGTCGGCCCATGTATTTAATATGTGTCTAGTGAAGACCGACGCTATATTAACATCAACAAAATTCATCCTTTATAGATGTCTTTAAAATTACCACCAAATTGCTAAAAAATAGTTGTAGATGTTATGATTTCCAAGATCATTAAGCATAAAACCAAGAAAATTCCACAAAATACATGCACACAATAAGCCTAATTGATATTATCAAAGGGTTGATACAAGAGATGATTTAAATGTACATAGTAACCTTGCTTATTAGGCAAGGTGGTGAAGATAGGCAAGTCAAACACAATGACTGACTACCCCTCCAATGATGGAACACTTGTTAACTCATATGAGAGATTGTTTGTGAGTGGGAAGTGTGCATACAAGAGGTGTCTCACAAGTGAAGACACAAGTCTCAACCACATGAAATGTGACAAAACTATAGTTCAAGTTCCTAAGCAGAGAATTAAGAAAAGTGAATAGTACTCTCCTAGGTAGGTTAATAGCTAACTAGTTTGATAAAGTCACTAGATATACACTGACACCCCCCTATGTGTAACTTAGGGATTAATGTATATGCAATATAATGATGGGTCTCGATTGTTAGCCATGTTAAGTACCCATGTACAATGAAACCTCTTATAAAGTGGAGTAAAGGAGAAAACCCAATGGGAACAAAACTCCTCTCCAAAAAGAGATGATATAATGAATAAAGACTATGTAGCCCCCTACCCCCCTCCTCCCCTCCATAAGATGATGATAACTTCTCTGAATGTTGCTCAAATGCTCCATGTGAAGGCTAATGTAGAATACGTACTAAACAAGTGATGTGAAGTATTATTTTAAATAATCTTTGGATGCTCTTTTTGAAGCTTCTCTGGAATCTCATGTAATGAAAAGTGATGGAGGATGAATTGATCATCCTTCTTTTCAATCAATCCCACATTCTTTGAGTTACAATCTTAGTGATTTAACTTCTATGAAATAATCCTCTATAGTATTATAGTCTTTTAAACTTATACTTAGGAGGTCATTTTATAGCTTGTGGCTTCATAGTTCTTCGACCTTTCCAAAAGCTCCATTGGGAGTTTTCAAGGCCTCAATATGAATAGAAGCTTTGGAGATGCATAGAAATCCAAAAGCTTGATCACATTTATTATATCACTTTTTATCTTTTGATTGCAAACTTAGAATGATGAGAGAAATATAAAGTGCTCAAGGCACAATGACAATGACAACCCCCCTTGATTATTTTGATCCCCTTTGAATTGGCACTTTATATGCTTTAGTGCATATAACAATTTCAATGAAACTAACAATGGAACTTTATAATCGAGTGTGATATCATTTACAATGAGATGGGCAAATGATATTCACTTTCACAAAAGCAATACTCGATTTGTGTAGCTAATCAAAAGTTACAATAATTCTATTTTCCTAATTTGCATTTAAAAACTTAAAGTTTTCATGTTAAATGAGGAGACAAAATGTGTTAAACAACACAATTTTCACATTGTCTCGACACTAAAATCTTCAAAATAGAATGAGGCTTTCTGTCAACTATTCACAATAGAAATTTCAACTTATGATTTGCAATTTAAGTGAAATGAAAAAAACTCCCCTTTAATTTAAATTTATCAGTTAGAAAATTTAAAAAACAATATAAAGTTGTTTTTAAATGCTTAGCATTAAAAATTAGAGTTGAAAAACAAATAAGAGGATAATTGGACAGCATGGAGGGTGGAGATGCAAGGCAGCGTGTGGGCGAATGCTTTATGGATACTGTGAAAAGACAAATATCAGATCAATTAAAAGCACTAGATTTCCACAGTCCATGATAATTAAATGTTAACTATTTCTGGATTGAAATTGTGTCAAGTCTTTTTATCAACGTTTCGGATCATACTCCATGATCCATCATCACGATAATAAGCAAGCAATAAAGAGAGAGATAAAAAAACTTGCTTGCTTATCATCCTGATGATCATAGAATATGATCCTAAACGTTGATAAAAAAACTTGACACAATTTCAATCCAGATATAATTGACATTTTAAATGTCAGATCTTCACACCAAATGTGAAGAGTTGATGGAGCATTTTCAGTGATGGAATCGTTGGAGAATGTTAGGGACTTTGACCAATTCTATGCGCCAATTAAGTGTGTCGTTGGTGGGATTGGGAGCCCGAGTCAAATGTTGAACAAAGAATTTGTGGGAGGCAAGTCTTCACTTCCTACGCAGGCGTGAGAGAATACAAACTCTATTATGGAGATAAACTTCTTGATAATCCACATTCTAAAAAATAGTGTGCCACGAACTGCAAATAGAGTGCTACGGCCTGCACAAGGTCTGTAAAATCAAATGCTCACAAGGAGCAGCCTTGAGCCGGCTTGCCCCACATGCACAGAGAAAGTGCTTTTATCTTCAAAATGCTCCAATTCGCATGGGATCACCTGGCGGATCACCCTTTAGGGGGCATATAAGATACACAAGGGCGACTTAAAATAGCTCGACTCACTGTGGATGGAACCAGATTTGGGGCCGCCTTCTATTAGCATGGCATGTATATGCTCTGCAGTGCATGTAATAATTCTTAAGAAACTGAGAATGCCTTGCAATAACTCAAATGCAAGGAGATCCAACAAAACTCTTGACTAGGCTAGGTCCATTTTATGGAAAGGGTTTTGCTAGTATGATATCATATTATCAAAGAGTTGATACAAGAGATAATTTGAATGGACATAGTAATCTTGTTTATATAGACAAGGTGGCAAAGGTAGACAAGTTGAACACAATGGTTGACTACTGATAGCGGTAATACTTAAGAGCAACATCGACTGTTCTCAATCGCCTTACTGGAAACTTCTGCCAACTGTCTTTGAGCACTGCCTAAATCATTTAGGATATCCTTGTTTGCAAAACTGGCATCCTTATCCATATCAAACCTGGCTTGCAGTCTGATCTTTGACTTGCTATGCACTGCAAGTTTAATAACCACCCTTCTTAACTATAAAATAGGGGCTAATGTAAGAATTTGAGATTATTATCAAAGCAGATAGAGGAGAACTTTGCAGAGCTCTGTATCTGTGTGGTTTGTGTAATCTGCATTCATATTAATAACAATATTTTTGCTGCAGAAACAATTCTAGTGTGTAAGTTACTCTATTTTTTTATGTTCTATTTTTGTTATTTTCTTGCACACCTGTATTTCTTTCAGATCCAACAATTGGTATCAGAGTAAGGTTTGGTTGCAGAAACTTATTTTGTGTTAAACAACAACAGTGAAGGAGAAGGTATAACAGAGTGAAATTTCTGCAGAATTTTGAATTTTGAAAGAAAAGTTTGTAGAATCAACAGTTGTCTAAAGAAGAAAATTTGGGCATTGTAAAGGAGAGATAAGTACAATATTTTTCTGTTATGTTGTTTTTTAAAATATGGCAACTATTAGCAATGGTTTGAATATGTTGCAGCCTCAGATTCTTTTGTTCAAAGGAGAGAACTATGATTTTTGGAGCATCAAAATGAGAACATTGTTTATTTCTCAAGATTTATGGGATTTAGCTGAGAATAGCTATTTAGAACTTGTAGATGCTCAAACACTTGCCTCTTGGACACAAGCACAATGAGATCAACTTAATGCAAACATAAAAGAAGGATGCAAAAGCTCTCTTTATCATTCAACAAGCAATACATAAGACAATATTTCCAAGAACTTCTACTACAACAAAATCAAAGCAAGCTTGGGATCTTCTGCAAAATGTATTCCAAGGAACAGATAAGGTAAAAAGTGCCAAACTACAAATGCTTCAAAGAGATTTTGAAAATCTTTTTATGAAATATTCTGAATCTATGCAAGTCTTCTTTATTTGAGTTATGGGTTTAGTAAATCAGATTAGATCTTATGGAGATACCCTAACAGATCAGATAATAGTAGAAAAAATGTCGAGAAGTTTGCCTTTAAAATTTGATCCTATTGTAATAGCTATTGAAGGTCAAAAGATCTAACATCGTTATCAGTAAATGAACTTATGAGGTCTCTTCAAACACATGAGCAAAGGATGAATCAAACCACTAAAAAGTCTATTGAACATGCATTTCAATCAAAGGTAAATATTTCAAAAAATAAAGAGAATTTTTTTTGGTGAACTATCAAGAAAATTCAAAAGAAGAGACAATGATAGTAAAGAGAACAATACTAGACAAGGCAAAGGCTATAATAGAAGAAGATACTACAACAATAATGAAAGAGGTAACCAAAATAACTATAATTATAGTTGTAAGTGCAATGTAATTATTGCAAAAAATTGGTCACTATGAATGAAATTGTTGGAAAAGGAATAAGCCACATGCTAACTTTTCTGAAGAAAAACAAGGGGAAAATAATTTTCTTTTTCCATGTGATATTACAAAAGAAATTTCTGATTTTTTTTGGCTTCTAGATAGTGACTGCAGTAACCATATGACAAGGAATAAGAATTATTTGTGAAGATGGAAGAGTCTCCTAAAACAAATGTGTGATTGGGAGATGATAAAGAAGTTGAAGTTATGGGCAAAGGAATAATTGCAGTCAGAACTAAACAAGGTATGAAAAAATATATACATGGTGTGTTATATGTTTCAAGAATAGCACATGTAATTTACTGAGCGTTGGACAACTTATTGAGAAAGGGTATTCTGTTGTTTTTCAAAATAATGAATGTGTTGTCTATGATAAAATTGATAGCAATTAGATTGTAGAAAAAGTTGGTATGCTACAAAATAGAATTTTTCCTCTTGGACTTGCATATGGGGAAACTCAAGCTTTGAATAGAGTCCTAGATAATGAATCATGGCTATGGCATATGAGGTATGGACACCTCCATTTTTTAGGGTTAAAACTACTTTACCAAAAGCAAATGGCGAAAGGGTTACCCCTTATTGAACGAGATGATCAAGTTTGAGAAGGTTGTATTATCGATAAGCAACACTAAGACTCCTTTCCCATCATAAAAGTTTGGAAAGCAAAAGCGCCTCTTGAAATGGTGCATGCTGATATTTGTGGTCTAATGCAGACCTTATCTCTCAACAAAAATAGGTACTTTATTATTTTTGTTGATGACTATAGTAGAAAAATTTGGGTATACTTTATTAATTAAAAGTCAGAAGCATTTTCTATATTTCAGTGTTTTAAAGCTTATGTAGAAAAACAAAGTGGTTGTTTCTTAAAGAATCTACATACAGATAGAGGGGGAGAATTTACTTCAAATGGATTTCAAGACTTTTACAAAAGAAATGGTATTCAAAGGTAACTAATTGTAATTTATACTCCTCAGCAAAATGGAGTAGTTGAATAGAAGAATCGTACAACAGTAGAGATGGCTAGAAGCATGCTCAAGGCTAAGGATCTTCTGAATACTTTTTGGGCTGAAGCAATAGCTACATCTATTTACTTGCTAAATAGATGTCCAACCAAAAGTGTGAAGAATATGAAGCATGGAGTGGAAGAAATCCCGGTGTAGCTCATCTTAATGTATTTGGATGTATTAACTATGCTCATATTGCAAAGAAAAAAAGAAAATAATTGATAATAAAAGTGAAAAATATATTTTTATTGGGTATAGTGAGGAAACTAAGGGTTACATGTTATATAATTTAGCAACATAAATCTTGATAGTCAGTCGGGATGTAATTTTTGCTGAAATAATGCATGGAAAAGGAATGAAGAACAAGAAAGACAAATAATTGTGGAAACAAAATAATATGTTCCATCTTGGCATTTTAGCACAGGTGGTTGATCAAATTCCACTAAAACACCTCCATCATTAGAACCTCCTCTAAGTTTGAGTCCTACTCTAAGGAAGGTAAACACTCTTAACGAAATTTATGATAGAACTATTAGTCTTGATTTAGTTACGATTTTTTCTTTATCTCATATTCAAGTAGAACCACGACAATTTGAAGATGCAGTAAAACATGAAGTTTGGATTAAAGCCATGGACGAGGAGATAGATTTAATTAAAAGAAATGGAACATGGGAGTTGGCAAAACTTCTGCCAAAAAAGGATGTTATTGGATTAAAATGGGTCTATAAAACAAAGTATAAGGTTGATGGATCCATTGAAAGACACAAAGAAAGATTGGTGGCCAAAGGCTTCGCAAAACAACCAAGTATAGGCTACAATGAAAAGTATGCTCCTATAGTTAGATTGGATACTATAAGAATAGTTTTGGCATTAGCAACACAATCTAAGTGGTTAGTATATCAGTTTGATGTTAAATCAGCTTTTCTAAATGGTTTCTTAAATGAAGAAGTGTTCATAGAGCAGCCACTAGGATATGTGGTTTTAGGACAAGAACAGAAAGTTTACAAAATGAACAAGGCTCTTTACGGTCTTAAGCAAGCACCAACAGCTTGTTATAGCAGGATTGATGACTATTTTCAGAAGAATGGCTTCAAAAGGAGTGAAAGTGAACCTACACTTTATATCAAATCCAAAGGTATCAATGATTACTTATAATTTGTTTATATGTTGATGATCTCTTTTACACAAGTAATAGTGAAGTATTGATAGAAGAATTCAAGAAAGCCATGAAGAGTGAATTTTAAATGACTAATTTGGGTTTGATGCATTACTTTCTTGGAATAGAAGTCAAACAATTTAATGATGGGATTTTTATTTCACAAGAAAAGTATACAATTGATTTGCTTGATAAATTTAGAATGAAGAATTGCAAACCAATGAATATAACTTTGGATGTAAATGTAAAGATGGCCAAAGATGATGATACTAAAAAGATAGATACAAAACTATATAGAAGTTTAGTCCCAACAATCTTATGTATCTTACTACAACTAGACCTAACATCATGTATGCAGTTAGTCTAGTATAAAGATTTATGCAAAATCCAAGTAAGATTCACTTTTGTGCCATAAAAAGGATACTCATGTATGTTCATGGTACAAGTAGCTTTGGCATTTTGTATACACCAATAGACACCTTTAGATTGGTTAGATATATAGAAAGTGATTGGGCAGGATCTATTGATGATAAGAAAAGTACATTAGGATATGTATTCAGCTTGGGATTAGGTGCAATTTCTTGGTGTACAAAGAAACAATCAATAGTATCACTATTGTCAATAAAAGCAGAGTACATTGCAACAACATCTGCAACTTGTCAAGTAATTTGGTTGAGGAGAATACTAGTGGATTTGAGACAAGAACAAAATAAAACTACATTTGTTTATTGTGACAGTAATTCTACTATTGCTGTAACAAAGAACCTATTTTTTCATAGTCGAACTAAGCATATAGATATTTGTTATCATTTCATGAGAAATCTTGTAGTAGATGGATAGATTGAACTATAGTTTTGTAAAACTAGTGATCAACTTGCAAATATATTTACCAAAGTAATTTCAAAGGAAATTTTTACTAAGATCAAAGATTTGTTAGGTGTTGCTACATTAAGCATTAAGGGGGAGAATGATAATGGTAATTCTTAGGAGCAATTTCGAATGTTCTCAATTGCCTTACTGGAAACTTCTGTCAAATATCTTTCAACACTGCTTGAATCATTTAGGATAGCCTTGTTTGCAAAACTGGCATCCTTATCCATATCAAACACTGCCTACAATTTGATATTTGACTTGTCGTGCACTGCAAATTTAATAGTTCCACCCTTCTTAACTATAAAATAGGGGCTAATGTAAGAATTTGATATTATTATCATAACAGATAGAAGAGAACTTTGCAAAGCTTTGTATTTGTGTGGCTTGTATAATCTATATTCATATTAATATAATATTTTTGTTGCAGCAACAATTAAAGTGTGTACTCTATTTTTATTTAAGCTCTATTTTTGTTATTTTTTTGCACACCTATATTTCTTTCAAATCCAACAACTACTCCTCCAATGATGGAACACTTGTTAACTCACATGACAAGTGTTATGTGAGTGGAAAGTGTGCATGCAAGAGGTGTCTCACAAGTGAAGATACATGTCTCAACCATATGAGGTAAGACAAAACTATAAAAGTCCCTAAGTGGAGACTTAAGAAATGTGAATAACTCTTTTAGGTAGGTTAATAGCTAACTAGTTTGATAAAGTTACTATTTATACCAATAGTAGATGCCTTAAATGAAGACCAAATATTGAAAGAAAAATAAATTCATTGAAAGCTTCCCTTAAAACATGCGTTGATTTACATTCTATGAAATTTATCTCTCTTCCCCTTAAAGCATGTCACAACATTAAACATTTTTTTATGACTTGAAATTTTAACTCTTTAAATTTTAGTGATGTGGCCTTTATAACTAATGGGGCATTTTTTTAACATTTTTAAGTTGTACTAGATAAATTATGATTGAGTGTTCTAAGGGTCTAAGTGGGCACTTTTTATGTTTCTATTTTCTTAAATAAAATATTCCTTTATGAGGAGCACTACAATACACTACATGTCCACTTTTTCTTTTAATTTTTATTTGATTTTCACTTAAATTTGGATGCTTAATGGAGAGGAGCATAGTCATGGTCTAGATGCCACTTTTTTTCTTTTAATTTTTATTTAAATTAACCCACTTAATGAAGCACAACATTACTTTACATTAGGTGGCACTTTTTGTTATATTTTTAAGTTGATAAGTGCTTTAAAGGTCATTTAAGGTACATTTAAAAAAAAATTCATGTTGGCATTATATAAATTATTAAAAGGTGGACAAATTTTTACTGAAGTCATTTTTTTAAACTCATGTTTTTTATTAGATAAGCATGGATTTTGAAAGGGGCTTGATCCCTTTTACATCAAAAGATAGATCGTTCAACTCAGCAAAACAACAAAAAACCAGCAGAGAACAACAAGACAACACAAAACAACAACCAAACAGAACCACTACAGCTCCAACAAAATGGAGCAAAACACTACCCACCCTACTCAAGGTGCTTTAAAAAACTGTTCCAAAGATAATGATTAAACTCATGTTGATATTGAATAACTTATGAAAATAAGCATCCTTTTCTTACTTATAGATTAGTTTCACCTAAGTTTGAACACTGTTCATGGAGTGTATAACATGTTTTTAGTTATGCACCTTTTTTTACTTGAAACACATAAATTGTCCATCCTCTGGAGAGAGACGCTCTTTCATATAATAGCCATCAATTTTTCCCATGATAACCATCTTTAGCCTCTCTTTTACATTCAAGCTCTATTTTCCTCATTTTTGATGCATTGGAAAGGAAATCTTATTGGCCACATAGTGTCATTGATCATTTTTTTAAATTGTGACTTTCATGAACATGAAAAGCAAGGATTCAATCAAGATTCATTAGATAAGAAAGAATGACATTTGATTAAAAATGAATCCATTAAAAAAAATATTGGGTACAATAGGTCTCTTGCATTAGTCGCATAAGCACTTGTATTGAAATGAATGTTAAAACCTTGGTTCTTGCACAAGTCACTCTAGCATACATTGCATTGCATTCCTTTGCATTGAATATAAATTTGCAAGCACTTAGAATTAAATCATCGTTGCATTAGTGTCAGTCGTATTTGCTAATTATTACCTTCAAACTTTATCAAACTTATTTAATCAATCAACAAGGCCCAATTTAGGTGTAAAGAGTGAACAAATTCCAATGATGTTCCACAACACCACCAAGTTTTCCATTGCAAGTATAGACATCAAGTGAATCTTTATTATAAGTATTGAAGATCTAAGAATTGTAAGGATGAATCCACATAAGAAGTGTAGATGTAGGGATCAAGGCCATATGTACAACATTGATCTAAGTTCACATAAAGTTTCAAGTTTAGCAAAGCACACACATCTCAATCTATTCATCTTAGATCCAATATTAGATTTCATGTAACAATCATTTATCTATCTTTCTAGTTTCCTCTCTAAACCTTCAAGGTACTATTTACGTTTTTGTTTCATTTTTATTTCAAATCTAATCAACCATATATTTTTTACTCAAATCATATAGTTTAAATATAAATTAACTTATTACATTTAATTAGCCTAGATATTTATGTAGGTGGTTTTATTTTCTTACAATATTATATCATCTAAAAAATGTTAATAAATATAGTCCTGAGTAATTTTAATTACTAAAGAGTTATTTTATAATATAAGCAAAACAATATGAAACACTATACACAATGAATCTACGCCTATACTAGAATGCACATCAAATTGGAGTTAAAGGAATGCAAATAAATGATAAAATAAATGAACCCTTACAATTAAAAACCTTTAATAACCTTAGATGATGTGCTCCATAGGTTGCTCAAAAATTTGGTAGCCTAACTTTGTTGCATCAAATCTCCTTCCTTAGAAATGGCTTGAGAATTATTTTTAAATTTTTGGTTGGATTGATGGAAGGATAAGATTTGATTTTGGAGATGGAGGATTAGGATTGATTCTCATGTTCATGAGAAGATGACAAGTGGCATCAAATAATTGGTGCACGTGATTAGGAAAAGGATGGAGGAAAGATGAAGGGTGGAGATTGGAAGCCTTGTGCACTTGGAGCTATGTGGAAAATTGAGAACCTTGTGCAAGGTTAACCTTGGAGGATTGTGCAAATGATTAATTAGCTAGATAAACTAGATTTATTTATTCAACTAATGATGAGAGATATTTTAGATGAGTTAAATAAATAATTTAATTCTTTGGAGAATGCCAAGAAAGTTATTGAATTAATTGAATCACTGTGATTTATTCCATTAAGGCACAAACTTTAGGGGAATATGTTTAATTTATTAAACTAATTGAATAAATGAAGGTAATTTATTCAATTAACACTAGAGGAATATTTAGGTAGATAAATAGGACGGGCTGGTCAAATTAATTGAATAAATAAAGGTATTAAAATTTAATTAATTTTAGAAGAATGATTAGATGGGTATGTAGAACATATTTGACATCGAAAGCAATGGTGTTTGATGTATCATTAGGACATGGTCAATTTTAGGTGTCTACATTTTTTCCTCTTTGAGATGATGTGATTAGAATAAGAAACATTGTCATTTCAAAGAAGAGTATAATATAGCAATTTTTTAAAGGGATAAAATTGGTGGTAGGATGCTCTAGCAATTTGGATGAATGGGAGTTATGAAATGGGTTAGGGATGTCCACTCAAGGGAATAGGAAAGTTAAAAATACTTGACTAGTCTCTTGAAAGGATAACAAGGTCCAATGTGACGAGGAATGAATAGAAGGGGGAGAAGATGGTTAGAGAAATGAAGAATAGTATTGGGATTAGATAAACAATATTGGAAGAGGATATGCTAAGGAAAATAAAAATATTAGAAGAGATGATAAGAGTGGTGAATTTTATGGTGAATGGATGTGATGAAAATTGGATCTTGATATATGTTGAACATAGGATGAGCAACCTATATTTATTGTAGCACTTGATGTTATGCACCAAGGTATAAGGATCAAGGTGACAATATGTCACGTGCATAAGGGATTAATATCCAAGGAGACCATGATGATGTAGGTCATAAGGTTCCCCAAGGCTAGACTCACAAATGCAAGCCAAAAATAAACACACACAATAAAGCAAGGAGACATGCACAAATGATAAAAGAAATGGGCATGAAAGATTATGTTTAATTGATTTGACGATGATGATAACATTTGTGATGTGGGCATGATATATTCTGAGAATAATTCGAGGACTATGAACAATATTTCCAAATTATTGGTCGATTTGGTTAAAATTGAACATGATTTGGATTTCAAAAAAACTAAGAACGAAGCTCATGGATGTTTTTTGATAAGTGTTAGATTTGGCTAGAGTTTTTGATGTTGCTATTGATGTTCTTGGATAGATAGAAGCTTTGGATTTTGGAATGGATATGGGGATTATATTAATATAAGAGATGATTAGCCATGTGGACGGGATATGGATACTTGGTAGGGGATCCCAATTTTTCATATTTGAGGTTCTAGAGTTTAGGATTAAGGATTATCATTATAATTAGATTTACTATCAAGTGGGTTTAGGATTGGTTGGCGTCTAGATTTCTTAAGGAGAAAACTCATTCTAGCATCAAGGGTGAAGGTGTTTGGTGGATGGAAGGATGGGATTATGGATGAAAATGAGGGATGGGATTTGAGATGGAAATGAGGAGAGATCAAATATGTGGTTTCCAAGGACTACATTGCATATGAATGATATTCCCTACTCTATCGTACCACTCATTTATGATGCTTAAGATAGAATACTCATGAGAGTACACCTATCAAGGGATTATCAAAGCATGTTTCAATATCTTTCCTATTGAATAAATGTCTTGTACCTAGTTAATTAACTTACTAAGGACTTAGGGGACATATTCACATGTTAAGTTTACTTAGGGCCTTAGATTTTTTCTAGAGGACTTAGTTGGCATGTCTAGATTTTATCTTTTCTAGGTAGATATGATAAGATGTCTCATATCATGAGATTAATACACTTGTCATAATATTATGACATCTTATATCTCACCTTGACTATATAACCAGGTGGTGTCATGTGTAAATCATATTGAAAACTTTTCTAGGATAATCAATTCCATTGCAATTTTGAGCATTGCATATTGATCTCTTTTTGCTTTTCATTTGTCATTTAGATCTTGGGTATATCTGTAGCCAACTCTAACATGGTATCAGATTGGGTTGGGTTCCATTGGATAGTATTTTTGGAAAGATCTTGGTAGATATTGAAAAATTGAGTATGCTCTTCTCTTGCATCATATGATGATCTAGACAATCAGAAAAACTTGAAAGAAATACCAGATTTGATATTTTTCTTTATGTATTTGTATTGAAAGTTAATTTTGAATCATGTTGGTACAAATATAAGCTCACTATTGAGTTTAGAATTTCCAATAAATTTAGATCTAGCCTTTATTTCACTCAATTTGGCTATTGTATGATGTAGTTGCAAACTAGGGTTTGAAGCTTAGATCTAGTGAAAAAAAATTTATTGGAGCACTTATAGCCAAAAGGGATGTTGCCATTGGATGGCCCAAAAACCCCTATTTTTATATAAAATTTGTCCATTTTAAATGAATTTGATTTTTGACAAATTTTTATTTTGCTAGAAGGGTCATTCACTGCAAGCTAAATTTAGTATTTTTTTCAAAAATTCATAACTTTTGATCCAAAAGTCAGATTTTTGCAAACATGATATCATTGGAAACTTGGTTTTGTGTACTTTATATCGATGTAGGTTTCATTATCAAATCTAACTGCTAGTGAAAATTATTGTTTTTTGAAGTCAAATCTTCCATTTGAACTTCTGAACTCATAAATTTTTGCGATTCTTGTGGCACTGAAAAGTTATTGAAGAGCTCTACAATTATATATAATATTTTTTTCTAAATACAGACCCAAGTATCTTTTATTCAAATTTGTGCATATTTGCATTTTTGTTGATAACTTGGACATACAGACACATGGAGAAGTTTTATCCTTTTCGGAAGGCTTCATTTTCAATCTAAATCATATTGAGAAAGTGTAATTTCATATTGTGGATCTCATTTTGAGATATTGTTGTAACTTTCCATCTTTGGTCCATCTTGGCATTGTAAACACACTAAATATAAAGTGTCAAATCATATTTTATTGGGGGAATTCTTGATTGAGTGATTTGGGAGGTCTCTTGGTGCATTTTTTTGATCTGTTTGTTTGCACTTTTATTTTCCATGGATCATTCTAAGGTTCCTTTGCTCACATCATATAATTATTCAACATGACATAAAAATGCATGGAGTATTCTAATGACTGGAGGTCACCCTCTATATGTTGAAAATAAGGTACTTGAACCTATATATGCAGATAAAAAGATAAAATGGATGATTGAAAATACCAAAGCCCTTGGATGTCTTCGTAAACTTATTTCTCAAGATTTATTGATTCAAATTGAATCATGTAAGAATTCTCATGAAGCTTGGAACAAATTGAAAACATTATATGATATTATAGATGAAGTAAGAGGCTATCAAATTGATAATGAATTGAATATGAGCCTTGATCCTAAGATCTTTGACAACATCCAAGATTACATCACTAAGGTTAATGATCTAAGGCAGAAACGTAAAGCATGTGGAATTGATAAGGACACTCAGTTGGTCTACAATACATTGAACAAAATTGATCCTAATTATGCTTCTTTAATTTTTAGCTTTCATACTCATAGATTGACTATGGGGTTTGCATATACTACTCCTTCATTTGCATCATTTTCAGAGATGTTAATACATGAGCAAAAAAACCTTATCTCAATGGGTCTCATCAAGACTTCTAAATCTCAAGCATTGTTGGTTAGTTAGGTGAAAGAATTAGAATCATATAAGAAATAGAATAAATCAAAGAACAATCCACATTTAGATCAAACAAAGAATAAATTCTCTTCCAAAGAGAATTCATCTAGGAAGGATAATTCTACTTGTTCATATTGTAAGAAGCTTGGACATGATGAACATTCTTGTTATAAGAAGGATATTGATGAGTTGAAACATCTTCTCAAAAATAATAAGATTGATTTGCCTTATAGAATGTCTGAGTCATCTACTTCTTCTTCAAAACAGTCTAAAAAGGACAAAGGTCATGCTAGTTTGACTTCTACATCAAGAAATAAAGGGAAATCTCTTTGTGCTTTTTCAGGTCTTGAATCAGGGAGATGGCTTCTAGATTCAGGATCATCTCATCATATGACATCTTTGCAGTCTATATTCTCTTATTTTGACCCTTGTGCTATGTCTCCTATTTTGATGGGAAATAATGCATACATGAGTGTAATTGGGAAGGGATCTATTGATATTAGGGAAGGCAATTTCAATGATGTTTTGTGTGTACCTCATTTGTCAAACAATCTTCTTTCCATCTATCTAATTACACATGGTGGAGATGGGAGGACTGTGGAGTTCACTCCTAATTCAGTTATCATTAGAGACTTAGAGAATAAAGAGATTCTTACTATTGGGATGGTTGATCATTCATCTCGATTGTACACCTTTGCAAATTTTTCTTCTGATGATGACATTGTTCCTTCAGTTGGTGAGCACACTTCTAGTGTGCACCATGATTCAAAGGAGACATTTGGCTTCTTAAACTTGGAAGTTCTCACATCAAATCCTATTGTTGAGCCTTGCATTTCATCTCCTCCATCTACTATTGTAGTTTATGATACTTATGTTGCTACAGATACGGATTCTTGTGATTCAATGCACCAGGATCTTCATCATCTTCCAGTTACATCTACTTGGGGATGCATACTTGACAAAAATTGGTGTTATTTGTTGAGTCTCACATTTTAGATTTGGGAGACACCATTGATTGCATTCATCTTCTCTTTGATGTAGATGATTCTTCTTTAGTTGTTGTGAGGGAGTACTCTAACCCTCTTGTTCATTCTCGACATGATCATTCTTCACAGTTTGGCATGAGTATGGATACTTTTGGGCAACATTTGGAGGAGGCTTTTGCATCTTCAAAGGAGGTATCCTTGTCTTTGGATTGTGTTCTACAATCGTTTCTAGGAGATTTTGGATTGTCTTTTCAATAGTGTGTCCTGGAACGCCTGTTTGGAGGGTGACACCTTTCAGCATCAACATGGAGACACTTGAGCATTCTTCAAAGACATCATCCATCATCCTTCTTCCCACATCTTCCTTTCAAAAATGGGAAGATATCTTGCATATTATTTTGGTTTGGTTTCTTCCTTAGGGGAGGAATTTTGTTTGGTGAGATTGGATCATATTCAACATTCAATATCGAGCTTCTACCATTGTAGGAGACTCACCATTGAGGGGAGGTTGCATGGTCTCTCTTCTTCTTCTTCTCTCTTATGAGGGGTTTTTCTCTTCACATGGGGTTTTGTACTTCTCATTCATCATTGAGAGAGTTTTTGTATTTCATCTCTCTTTTGGGGAGGAGTTTTGTCCCACTGGGTTTTCTCCTTTTCTCCGTTTGTGAGATATTGTATTTGCATTTGTACATGGGTACCTAATATGGCCTTGTAACCAAGACCCATCCTTGCATCTTTGTGTCATTTGCATAATAATCTTCTCTCTAAGTTGCACTTAGGGGGGGTGTTGGTGTGAATAAATGTCTTGTACTTAGTTGATTCACTTACTAGGGACTTAGGGGACATATTCACATATTAAGTTTACTTAGGTCCCAAGATTCTTTCTAGAAGACTTTGTTGTCATGTCTAGATTTTATCTTTTCCTAGGTAGTTATGATAAGTTGTCTCATATCATAAGATTAAGACACTTGTCATAATCTTATGACATCTTATGTTTCACCTTGGCTATATAACTAGGTGGTCTCATTCGTAAATCATATTGAAAGCTTTTCTAGGATAATCAATTCCATTACAATCTTAAGCATTGCATATTGATCTCTTTGTGATTTCCATTTGGCCTTTAGATCTTGGCTATCTCCATAGCGAACTCTAACATTTCCCACTTCCTTACCAATGTCTAATGTTGGGATGATGATAGATATGATGGCACGAGCATGGATATCTAAGAGATGGAATGATATAATGGTATGATATGAATGATTGGGTGCCTTCTCTTAATTTTTGAAGAATTTCATCTTGCACAATTGTATTACTTATAGTGCTCTTCATTTTACTAGGTAAGGTAGATTTGAACCTGGATTATGCTTGTATGTTTGTCTCCACTATTGTTACACCACAATCGCTTGAACAAAATTTTGGTTATTTCATTGCCCCAATCGTTGAAATATTCCATCACTAAATATTTTTTAAGACTAGGTGAATGCTTCTTCTTCTTTCTTTTTTTGGAGCAATAAACCCACTTTTACATTGCAATTCAAATTCTTTTAGTTTGCCCTGCTACCTCACATGGTATCTATTGCTCCCTCCATTTTTCTCACTTTTTGGTTGTGAAGGGTTTCCCTCAGGGTTTGAACCGTGCATCTCACTATTATTGGGCTAGCTTGTTCATGTTGTTGTGGTATGTCACACTTAGAATTGGATATGGTAGTTTTACCTAATTTATTGTATATGCGAGTATGTCATGCTAACTTCTCCTAAAAACTCAAATATTGTCTCCACAATAAAAACTCTGATGATTTACTGCTTAAACTCATCCCACTAGAAAACCTTTTAGTAACAATTCTAATTGTAGTGATTACTATGATATAAACATTGAGTGCTCTCATTACTGTTACATTGTATATCTTTGAACAATATTTCTATTATTTTATTACACCAACAAGTAAAATTAGTGTAGTGATTGTCATTGTATTATGAGAACACCGTTTGTTAGCTTTTGTGATCAAATATAAGACTCCCGTTTGTTGCATTATATGACCTAAACATTGTTCTAAGTTCTGAAAATCATGATGTTTGTGATATTCCTAAATCTCACATACCGTTGCTAAAGTTGTCACTATCCATTATGTGAGTCCCACATATTTTTCAAATGATCAGGTTGATGAATTCAAACGATAAAAACACCCTAAATACTTTTTACTTTTTAGGCTTAGAAATTGAAATATGCAATTTTTTAGTTTTTGGAAGATTTGAAGGTGTAGGTACAACCCTAACTGTATTTATATTAAAAGCAAACGATGGAGATCTGCAGAGATGGGAGCTGGCAGGCAAGATAAGAACCTTGAAAAACCCCATTCTAGTTATTTTAGACTGAATATTTTACAAGACAAAAGAATGACTATATGTGAAGTTGTGTCGTGATGACTGCCTTATTCCAAGCATTATCCTCTAAAAGGGCCTTATTCTAAGTGTTAGCCTTTAAAAGGAAGGTACAAGGGCCTTATTACACAAGAGAGGCTAAATGTGTCACACCATCTGATTTTGTAGGAGTGGTGAATATTCAATTTGGTTGCATGGGTCTGGTTTAGTTTTGTAGTGCTTACGAATATTCAAATAATCTTAAAATCTTCGAGAAATTTGTAAAAGACAATTGAGGCCTTTTCAAGGGGTCACAAGAGGAGAGATTTCGATAGTGACAGAGTGGTATGTTGTTCTATAATTTTACCGACAATAGAGGTAGTTATGTTTCTGAAAATGATGTCAATATATAAACTTCATCTCTGTTTGACAGTGTAATTTTTGGATTTTAATATAAAAGAGAGTTGTCCCATGACAACAACTTGTCAATAATATATATATATATATATATATCTTGACCTCTTCAAGTATCCATTTTTTTTTTCAAATTACTAGTTTCATACTGATATCAGTACACGTCTTCTGTAGTGGTACCAGTACTAGTATATATGCTTGTGTGTATACACATGTACATATACATATTTGTAGACAATTTCCTAAGTGCTAAATTATGTTCTTAAGTGTTTATTACATTAATTATAAGCTTTAGTTTTCAAGGTGTTCCGATCAATATTGTCATTTTCAGGCCATATTTATTGGAACGTCTCTTCTATGATGATAATACTAGTTACACACCCATAATATTTTCTGGCATTTGGTAGGTAGTAATTATGAGCCAAAAGGAGAATCTGATATATCTTCTTTTTAATTGATGTATTATTTGTCTCATCTAACTTAATTCACCTCATCTCTATTTGGTTTCATCATTAGCACCTGACCAACTTGTACTGTGAGTGCTCTGCTTCAGCTTTAGTTTCAGCAGTAATAAGGAGCAAATTGAACTACAATACTAATTGAACTATAGTGTGCAATAAGTAATGAGGTAAATTGCTAATATAAAGTGTTCACATTTCTGTTGTTGGTGTCTTTCCCTCATGGATCAATTGTAGTGCTCCAGAAATTTGTGTTTGTTCTGTAGTTTTATAATGCATCTATGCTCAGTTAGTAATTCCATGAGCTGTGATTCTTGGTAGTGCTCTTTTGAGACTCTTTACGAAATAGAGTTTCAAAACAACCTTGCCATGAATAGGTTGTGGCAGAGAATTAATTAATAAATATTAAATAGGATATAGAACCCTTTAGCTTGGTTTTGATGGTTTATCATTGAAATGGTAACCATTCAGGTTTGTTGTCTGTATCAAGCTTTTCTATCATTTCAGGAGTCTCGTTTTTTTTGCATCATCTCTTTCAATTTACAAAGGTTTTATGCCTACTTTTCTTGCACATTGTGTTTATTTTGTTCATAACCATCTTGTTATGCTTATGCAATCCTTTTCTCTTTAAATATATGAATTTCTTAAATAATAAAATTCCTTTCTTCAATAATATTATGTTTCACTTGTTTGAGCTTTTGATAAGGGGTTGGTTTGTGCACATTTATCTTCACAGCGAAGCCATGGTGGTTGTAGGAATTTTAGCTTGCAATTTGATTATAAGTTATTCAGTATCAGGTTACTAATTTTATTCAGCCTCATACCTAGTTAATAAAGGTGCCTTGATCAATAAAATTAAAAATCTAGAAATTTATACTAGACGGTAAATAAATTGTTTTTTTAATCTTATTATCATGTATTAAAGTACTGTAATAATAAACACCAAATAACTTTCCATATCGCTTGTTGTTATACCTTGCTAATTTGTGTATGATTGAATTCAATTGTTACAATATTGATGGTTTCATTTTGTAAATAAAAAAGCAAAAATTAAAGGTAGTTATTATGATTGGAGCTCAATAAGTTTGCTCATGACTTTAGGATCTTTAGTTTTTTTATTCATTTATATTGAAAACTCATCTTCATTTTGAAGATTTATATAGGTAATCTCTAAATATTAAGAGACTTCATTTGATTATTATTAGTTTTTAATATTTTTAAAATATTCATTCAATAGTCATAAGCCTTCGTTTCAAGACCACTACAATTTTGGTCCAAGTAGATATTTTATCTTTTGTAGTTTTTTACTCTTTTACCAGTTCTAGATCTGCTTCATAGTAATAAATTTAGAGACCAACTTTATTTTATACAACTTTCTTTCATATGATGCATACTCAAAGAGATATATGACAATTTGTTCTTACTTGAGCATGTGTTGAATTGACCATGTGGCATTTCAACCAAGTGTGGTGCAAGAAAATTTGCATTCCTAAAGTAACATGCTACCAATCTTATATTCTCACCTACAATTCCTCTCCAACACCTACTTTCACTTTTTTATAAAATCTATACCATTTTTGATGTATGTCCATTAACTTCTTTAACTATGTAGGAACAAAATACATGAAAAGGCAACAAACTATGTGTCGTCTCATTTCATACTACCATATGGAATCATTAACTACACAATCAACACAAATGAAATAGATACAAATCTTTCATTCAATTTTCTTACACCAAATATGTATTACAAATATTTTGTAAATTTTGCAAACAAGCTTGTATATATTTCAAACTACACTTCCTTACCGTGTTTACTTTTATATATTATTCTATTAGTGTAACCTTTGCACCCCCGTTGGTTCAAGTGCTAGTTGAGTATGTTGTCTCCTACTTCATCCTCCTATAAATCATTGGCTTTATTGTCCTCAACCCAAGTCAAGAAAAAATTTCCCCTAGGGGAGAGGATCCAGTAGTTGAGCATGTTTCAATAGTTGTGATAGTAGTTGTTTATATAATGTCCAATAGTTGTGACATGACTACCCTATCTTAAACAAAATGTATTCCTTTGATCTAAAAAGCAACCAACCATGTGATGCCACATCAGCGCTCAACTACCCATGATGTGAATGCACAAGTATTAGTAGCACTTTTTTTTGGGTCTTTTTGGACACCTTGATAAAAATCATGCTGATGTGGCATCATATTTGATGATGTGGCCCTGAAACAAAAGTTATAAGTAGGGCACTTGCCAAGTAAGTTGTTGTAAAAAAATTGAAGTGATTTGAAATTTCCACGTAGGATTTTGAGAAGTGCGAAGTTAGGGTGCACAACTACTGGATCCTCTCCCCTATGTTGGTCTACATATGTCTCCTAAACAAATTCATTGGAACATAATCCAACCTTTCTTGGGTGTTAAACCTCATGATTCATCATTTATTCCTAACTACCCTCCATTTGAAGACATAAAATCAAATAGAAATGAAATATGGAATCAATCATGACAAGTAAATGTATTTACTATTGAATACGGAAAATGTATTTTAATACAAAGGTGTAAATTTGGACTTAATGAAGCCAACATATATTTTTTCATGGGTGATTCTGAAGAAAAATTTATTAGGAAAAATATTATTAGAGGTTCATGTCACAATATGAAAATTAAGTATTGTAATCCATAGTAATAAACGTTGTTGTGATGATAAATAATGGAAACAATACACACCTCTTGAATGTTATAGATAGTACTAACTGAGCTAGGTGAAAGTATAAATTGGAGTCAAATTCCATTACTATGAGTTTGATGAAAGTATAAGTTGAAATCAAAGTTCATTCCAATGATTTAAATGAAGGAAAAAATTAAAGCAAAGTTCATGCTCAAATAAAGTGGACCATATCATCCAACCAAGGCTATACTATTGACAGGATTTGAGCATTCCTTAATTTTCTCATCCAACACACTATCTAGAAATTCATACTCTAATACAACATAATTACATCATTATGCAATGGTGTGACCTAATTTTGGGAAAGGTGTGGTGTATACCTTGCATAACACTAATAATGTAAATTAATATTTAAGTGTAATATTTAATTGTGGTGCATATTAGAGATGCAGATAGCACATGGATTATATATTATTGGAGCCACTTTATATTTTGTATGTAACATTGGGATAAATATTTAGTGTCGGTTGCACATTACAAAATATTTAATATTGAGAAAACTTGGTACCAAAAAGTAAATGGGGGACATGGTATTGTAAGCTCATAGTATTATGCACATAGTTTATGTAATAACACTTGGTGGTTTCGTGCAAATCATTTTTTATAAAAGAAATCATATGAGCATTTTTTGAGGTTAGTTGTCATAACCTTTGGTTTGTTGGCTAAGGTTGATTGAGCATCCCTTGTAAATTACATATGTGAGGAGAAAAAGCATGGATTGGGATGTGTGGCTACATGATTCTCACTTTATTGTTCACATGGAGTACAATTCGGGAGTTTGATGTTTCAGAAACCTTGCATGGAGACTTTGTAAGTGTATTGTAATATTTGTTCATAAGATAATACATTGAGTGTGTGAGTGCTTTTGAAGGTTAAGTTTTTTCCTTTGAGGGTTTTCTCAAGGCACATCTTGTGTCATCTTGATAGTATGTTTGTCTATTATTTTGCATTGTGGATTTTGAATACTTGTTTGCTTAGTTTTCTCTCTAGGGTTTATGTGGTAATAGTTTACTATGGCTAAAAAATTTCTTTCACTAACTAGCTAAATTTTTTGTTATCCCTAACATTTGGTTAAGAATAACTTTAGAACTCACTTCAAAACCTAACCCCACTTTGTCAATTGCATAAAAACACACAACCATGTCATTGATAAATGCGGGATAACTCCCACGTTGAAATTCATTCAATCAAATTTGAATTTGCTAGCATTTGTTATAATGGCATTGTCTAATGTGAACAATCTCTAAGAGATTCTTTTATATTGGTTATATTGCTCAATTGCAACAACTAATTTTGTGAGAATTGTCCATAACATCCCCTAAAAAAGATAGAGAATGTAATTCCATAATGTTTTAATGTTATTCATAGATTCAAACTTATGATAGTATGTTTCAAACACCATAAAAAACCATCATAGTCTTCATTGGTTATAATTTCTCAATTCAAGTTTACTTAGTTTGAGTATGTTTTCAAAGACTTTATAGAGAGTTCGATGAATTAACTTCATTTCAACAATTGTAGCACCCCCTCTTGCCCATATTTTTTCATCCCTCCCACCACTTTACCTTTCTTTCCTCCCATTCTAAATCCACCCTTCCATTTCCCATTCTTTTTCACTTTGTCACCAATTCTTCTATGACTTATGTAATCTTACCCCCTTGTTTACTTCTACTATCCTATATTCTTTGTTTTGTTTGAATCATGATTTTGTCTTCCTTGTTCTTTCTTTAACTAGCCCTCATTCTTACTTTCATCATTCTCCTAAATTTGGTGATTATTGATTTCTTCATTATGTATAATATCATCGGCATGAGGCAATTGAGGTGAATTTGTCATGGTAGTGAATTTTTCCACGGTGAATTGTTAGCGGTAGATTTTTCGAAGGTGAATTGCTGGCGGTGAATTTTCCTAGAGCCAATATCATCACCTTCATTAATGTTATTATTCTATTATCACTATTATTATGTTTAATTATAGTGACGTGTTCCTCCTCTTTATTATCTCTTTGATCATTTTATTATCTTTTTTTCTTCTTATGATAGTCAATTATTTTTTCTTTTCTCCTCATTATCTCTATCATATTTAAACTTAATTTTTATTATTATTATATCATTTTTATCTCCTAATTATCCTTATTATTATCACCTTATTATCTCCTTGTTATCTTTATTACCTCCAAATGTTTATCTTTATCTCCTTTATCATCTCCTACTTATCTTTAATATTACTCCCCTCTTTTCTTTCTTTGTATCTCATGCACCTCTCATCCCCTTTTGATTTCACCCAATCAAAATCATTTCAATTAAGGAGTATCGAATGTATAGTAAGAATTACATGGTTGTAATCAAGAAATCTAGTAAATCCTTCGAGATTTCATAATATCATTATCCATTGAGGTTAACTTTAGCCATTGACGTTATCCATTGAAGTTAAGTTAAGCCAGAGGGAGATATGGAACTGAAGAACAACCTTCCACTATTAATATTCATACTCACAGCTACAACTTTTTCATTTGATGCCAATATATACAAGAAGTCTTGCTCATTTGAGATCAAAATTAATGCATAGAAAAAAGAAAAAAAACCTATGGATGTTGAAAACATGTGAGTAGTCAATGGGCCCTTGGTCTACTAGTGAAGTTGAAAGGTTCTAAATGATCCCACCAGGGATCAAGTCTTATTGAGTGCAAGGCTCCGACACCGAAAAAGGGATGAGGTTAGGATCATGCCCCAGGCGAATTTGGCAGAATGGATACCCCTCAATCCTTGGCTCTTAGCCGAAGAGGTTTAGCCCAAGAAGGCTCGTGCTCCCATATTAGGTAGCTACAAATAATTTGTGGATGACCTCCATAAAAAAAAAAACATGAGTAGTTGAATCCACCTGTTTGAAATTGCAATGTGGAGTAGAAAGCTAAATGAAAAGAAAAATAATTTTGTGTGAATTCAAGCATTGGAAATTGTAAATGGACAGTAAATAGTATCTCACCAATTTGAAGGAAAACATTACTGAAAAGAAAGTCTAAGTATCTCACCACAATAGTGTCTATCCAGACTCAGAATGCACATTTAACTATATTTATTAATTAATTAAAAATTAATATCAAATCAACGTAAACTGATTTTGAGTTACTAACTGTACCTTTGTTTTCATAAGAATCAACAACAACAATTTTTAAATTTTATTTCCAACGGTCATAAATTTCAGTTTTTCAAAAGTCAAGACTTTTGGTAACAGTTTGGCTCTAGTTATGTAACATGTCTCTGAATTTTCTAGCTCTTCAGTATCATATATCTTAAGTTGTTTCAGGTTTTTGGTCAGTACATATTTCCACTCTCAAAATTGATTTTTTTTATATTTTAGAAGTTCAGATTTCTATTTTCAGAAATCCAGATCAAACCAAAGCCATTGGGTGTCTGTATATTGGTAGATTTGTGATTCTAAGACACAACCTCAGTACAAGCATCTTTAAAATCAATATTTTTACAACGTTATAAAGATAAGCCCTAGAATATTAAAAAAAGAAACACCTATTTTATGTTGAATTTAAATGACAGTAGAAATAAAAGATAAATAAATAACAAAGCATAAAAGAAAGCATAGACAAGAACACAATATTTTATAGTGGTTCGCTCAAAAAATGGCTACATCCACTTTCAACAAGGAATTCTCATTATGTTCTAATTCTCAGTATATCAAATTACATACAACATACTTTATCCAGTATATAGCATAGAGCTTCTTTACATCTTCTTGCAGGAAGATTCCCAATGCTAGACATGTGTAGACATGCACCATGGAGGAGACTGCAGTTTGCCAAATATAGGCAATGGTTAGAGTCGCTAGACTTGGCTTCACATGTAGCCAACAATCTCCCACTTGAAGACAAGTACATAGGCAGAGGATTGGACTGCATTTATTTAGGTGTTACACCAACAATCTCCCACTTGTAGTCCAATCCAAGTTGTAAGAGTTGCATCGAGATATCCCCCACTGCAGGCATTTACATCAGCCCCAACGAAGATTTTAGCTTCACCAAATTTTGTTCAAGAACGCTTCGGATGAGTCTCCTCCAAAGCACATTAGATTTAATAACCTGCATGGATTTTAAGCTATCTATTTCCTCCCCCACAACCAGAATCAAATGTGGACCTCCACCATGGCCCCAATCTAAAATATTTTTTGTACACCACCAGTACTCTTGAAGGGTATCCCCTTTCCATGCAAACATAGTTGCATTGTCATATCCACCACTATATGCAGTAGCATTAGGACTGTTTCGGTAACCATACCCAACACCAACTGGCTCCATGTCAACATCAATGACATTACCAAACCCCATATCAAGCAATGAGCTTTTTGTATTTCCTGAACTAGTGTCAAGAGGGAGATCAACATCTAAGTCAAAGAGTGGATCATCATAAAACATTTCTACCTCAAACTAGAATAATGGATT
The DNA here is from genome assembly GCA_007115665.2 of Sequoiadendron giganteum. NCBI lineage: Eukaryota > Viridiplantae > Streptophyta > Pinopsida > Cupressales > Cupressaceae > Sequoiadendron > Sequoiadendron giganteum. The sequence continues at coordinate 657,142,169 of CM021105.1, read as the reverse complement.
ATCATAAAACATTTTTGCCTCTGGATAAAATGACACATCCACTACCTGAAGCGGTGCTTCCACGACCTTAAACGGCGCATTCAAGTCCTATATCAACGCATCCAAGTCCTGAAACAGTGCATCCATGTCCTGTATCAATGCATCTAGGTCCTGAAATGACACATCCATCCTTAAACAACGCATACACAGCCTGAAATGGTGCATACACACCCTAAAGTGGTGCATCCATTCCATTTAATGGCACATCCATGGCAGAGGGCTACGTGGAGGTTTGAGGAGTGGCGCCAAGGGGGGAGGAGTGCACACCACTTAGAGAAGGCGGCAAAAAAATTTGAGGCAGTGTAGCAACTGCAGGAGGTTGTGTGGTAGTAGTTGAAGGCTACAAAAATAGATTTGAAGGCAGTGCAGCAGTAATAGAAAGTGCAGGCATTTCACTAACTAGAACTACCAAGGCGAGATACTCAACAACCAAATAGGTAGGAGCTTCATCTATTTCCATTGGCACAATTCCACATTCAACAACAATAGTTGTTTCCTCATGAAATACTTTAAACTTCTTAGCAGTGGAATCATAATTTATCACCTTACATTTCAGATGTCGTTTCTATTGTAATCTACCCTTTTTAACAGAACCCTTGCCTCTTATAACAAGCTTGGCCCCCGGTTCCTTCACCATACATAAAATTCACTCTTTGAGCATCAAAATCTCTTCCTTTAGGATCACAGCTTCTTTTTTCAAGTAATCCTCTCAATTCTCAACCTCTTTCTCAGGTTCATCTTCACTCGCCTGATTCCAGACTTAGTCCTCCTCTCCTTGGGAGGCATCCTCCTCATTGCGGAAGGAAAACTCCACAGTCTCTCCTTCTTTAACTAGCGATTGCTTCAAACCCTCTTTCTTATCTTCTTTTTATTTGACAATGGCAGCCACAACTACATCAAGATTCGAGAAGGAAACAAACCTAGCATCCTCCTCCTCGTTAGCCAAATACTCAACAGAATACACAACCACTCTTCGATTCCTATCTTTTCCCACACAACCACTCTTCGATTCCTATCTTTTCCCACTCAATCACTCTAGATTCGGCAGAAAGTAATGTGCTAGTGCATCTACTCAACCACTCTTTGATTCCTATATTTTCCCATCCTTAGGGTGTCCACTCCAATACATAGCTCACGTGAATTAAAGCCAGCAACATGAACATCACCCATCCTTCCTTTATTGTCAACTTCTTTCCCAAAAACCTCACCTACATCGTCACTTTCTCCTCCTTTAGACTCTGCCACTCTAGCAATAATAGAAAGTGCAAGCATTTTACTAACTAGAAATTTTGAGGCAAGATACTCAGCAGCCAAACATGTAGGAGCTCCTTCTATTTCCATTGGCACAATTCCACATTCAACAGCAACATTTGTTTCCTCATGAAATATTTTAAACTTCTTAGCAATGGAATCATAATTTCTCACCTTAAGTTTCATATGTCACTTATGTTGTAATCTGCCCTTTTTAACCTGTCAAATACTTAGCAAAATACACAACCACTCTTTGATTCCTTCTTTAACCAGCATAATACCTTGTGATCAATGAAAGTCTATCTGCACATAGAGAAAGAAAGGGAAAACCTTGTGATAGACTGAAAAACCTTGTGATAAACCACTCTTCGATTCCTTCATTGATAGACTTCCATTGATCAATGAATAGGTCAACCGAATACTTAGCAGAATACACAACCACTCTTTGATTCCTTTTTTAACCATTGATTGCTTCATTACATATTCTTCCAGGAAGATTCCCAATTGCAAGACATGCCTTGAAATGCACAGGAGGAGGAGATTGTAGTTTACCAAACATAGGCAGCAGTTACATAATAACCCCAGTCGCCAGACTTGGCTTCACAAGCCAACAATATCCCACTTGAAGACAAGTCATACTGAAAAGAAGAATTCCTAGAGGAATCATCATAAATAGATGGTGGCAAAGTAACGGTTGGGCTTCACCACCCAACAATCTCCCCCCTAAAGTCCAACCAATACAACCATGCATCGTGACATTCCCTGCACTTCAATTTCGAGTCTTAGATCACAACTAGACCTAGAGAAGATTTTAATTTTACCAGACTCTATTCAGCACACTTTGAATGAGTCTTCTCCATATTAAATCAGAGTCAAAAGCATCTTCAAATACTACACTTTCAGACATGAGCTTACTTGCCCATGGCTCCATTTGTGGACAAAAAACCCAAAATTGTAGAAAATCCTCGCCACCCAAATGCATATCACCAATCGTGGCTTTCACTTCAAAAATTCCTTCCTCAAATGTCAATAATGACATATTAAAGACCAAAATATTCTTCTCCCCAATAGAAGAAGCCAACGTAGCCAACGCCTTGCTCCTTCTTATAACTTCTCCCAAAGTCATCAGCTGTGACAATTCCTCATCTTCATCATCCGCAAACTCAATTATCTCCACCACAAAATCCAAAGTCTCAACAATTTCCTTTATCGTGATGGGCACCATGGACAAAATCTCCTCCACCGCAAATTGCTTCTCCTGCACTTTGGGGATGCAAGTTGAACCCTCAACCAGCACAACCCCATTTTGCAGTGATAAATCTTTCTCTTCATTAGGCTCATCATGTTCCTCTGCCTGGGAAACATCAAGAACCTCCTCCATCTGGGAAGTAATAGCAACCTCCTCATCTACCACTATACCATCTACCTAAGACTCGAATAATGGATTATCATAAACCATTTTTGTCGTGGGCTTGAATAATGGATTATCATAAACCATTTTTGTCGTGGGCTCGAATAATGGATTATCAGAAAACATTTTTGCCTCTCGATGAAACGACACATCCACTACCTGGAGTGGCGCATCCACGACCTGAACCGACGCATCCACGACCTTAAACGACACATACACTACTTGAAATGGTGCATCCATGTCTTGTATCGGCTCATCCACATTCCATATAGTTGAGCTAGCCTCAACCACTCTTTGATTCCTATCTTTGCCCATCCTCAAGGTGTCTACTCCAATACACAACTCGCGTGAATTAAAGCCAGCAACATGAACATCGCCCATCCTTCCTTTATTGTCAACTTCTTTCCCAAAAACCTCACCTGCATCGTCACTTTCTCCTCCTTTAGACTGTGCCACTCCAGCAATAACAGAAAGTGCAGTCATTTTACTAACTAGAACTTTCGAGGAGAGATACTCAGTAGCCAAACAGGCAGGAGCTCCATCTATTTCCATTGGCACAATTCTACATTCAATAGCAACAGTTGTTTCCTCATGAAATACTTTAAACTTCAATCATAATTTCTCACCTTACGTTTCAAATGTCGCTTATGCTGTAATCTGCCCTTTTTAACAGAACCCTTGCCTCTTATAACAAGCTTGGCCCCCGATTCCTTCGCCATACATAAAATTTGCTCTTTGAGCATCAAAATCTCTTCCTTTAGGATCACAACTTCTTTGTTCAAGTAATCCTCTCGATTCTTGGCCTCTTTCTCAGGTTCATCTTCACTTGCCTAGTTCCAGACTGCATCCTACTCTCCTTGGGAGGCATCCTCCTCATCTCAGAAGGAAAACTCCACAGTCTCTCCTTCTTTAACTAGTGATTGCTTCAAACCCTCTTTCTTATCTTCTTTTTCTTTGAGAATGGCAGCCACAACTGCATCAAGATTCGAGAAGGAAACAAACCTAGCCTCCTCCTCATCATCATTCGAATCCTTCTCATTTTTCCAGCCATCCCACCAATGAACACGACACCTTGTTTCATGTTGCACTGGCACATTACTTTCTACCGAATCTAATCTGCCATGAAAGTCTTCAATGATGGAATCAGCTTCATTATTTGAAACTTCCTCTTCAGCGTGTCTCTTCACTATATAAAAGCACCCAGCTCTGGGATCAAACACCCAATCGTCTCCCATCTTTGCTCAATAATTCTCCATGGCTCTAATACCAATTGTTGAATTTAAATTACAATAGAAACGAAAGATAAATAAATAACAAAAATGAAAACAAAGCATAAAAGAAAGCACAGACAAGAACACAATATTTTATAGTGGTTCGCCCAAAAAATGGCTACATCCACTTTCAGCAAGGGATTCTCATTATGTTATGAGTCTCGGTATATCAAATTACATACAGCATACTATGTCTAATATATAGCATAAAGCTTCTTTACATCTTCTTGCAAGAGTATTCCCAATGCTAGACATGTGTAGACATGCACCATGGAGGAGATTGCAGTTTGCCAAATATAGGCAACGGTTACAATTGCCAGACTTTCCTTCACACGTAGCCAACATTTTAATAATATGTATGAATTTAAACAAGCATTGACATCCATTTTGTAATCAAGTTTAACAAAGAACCATAAAAAAATTGGCTGTGTAAGAAAAAATGTTTACAAACTCTTTAGAAATTAAATTTTAAAAAAAAACTTAACTATTAATTATGTAGATATTTCTATATTAATCTTTTGAAGAGAATATTACAAAATTAAATCTACCAAAAGCAACACTGTGACATGTAAACAACACTTTGAAAAAAAGAATGAGAGAAATTACATAGAAACAATTACAAGTATAACACTAAAATATCTTGGGAAAACTTTTTGGAAAAAATTCAAGCTCCAAAACAGCACACAACTCAAAATATTATCAAATAAACATGATTACAATATATTTACAGAGCTTCTCCACAATAAACTGATGGGATCTATACTCTTTCTCCTCTAACAAAAACTTTGCAAAGTAACCCTAAAAAATAAGTTCTACACATCATTTATTCCATGCCTCCAATATATGTACTTATGAAAGTACAACAAGCCACCAAAAAATAGTACCATGGACTCAAACAAGACTTCAAAATGTTATGGTATGAATTCTTACACCCTTTACATGTGTGGAGTCATCCTAGAGTAGAAAATATTTATAATACAAACATCTTTGAATTTTACCAATTAAATTGGCATGTGTAACTCCCAAGCACTCTCTAATAAAGTATTGATTACATTTTACATCCACTAATAATCGAAAGTACTCTTACAAATATACTATATAAACCCCTCATCCAATTCCCATTACAACAATATTTATGTTATCAAAAATAATAAAATAATCATATGTCACCACAATCACATGGACCTCTTGGATTGTCCACTCCATGTTTATTGGAGAAATAAATTATTTATTTGTCTACAAAAATTAAGTTAGATTTGACCTTAGGGTATGTAAGGTGAATAGCATATATAATCCTAACATTCTTCCATTTGACATTCACATTGCAAAAAGCATAAGGAACTCCATGAAAATGAACTAACCACCAAAGGTATAATCATGATGAACTAACTAACTCTTTTGAATTCATGGGCTCAACAAAGTATCTACAACATCTACCAAGTGACCACTATATTAACCATAATACTCCCATCCTCCATCATGTCCAAGCATGAAAGATGAGAAATTGAAACCAAGATCACCTCTAAATGTCATGCTCCAACCCAAACACACCCACCAAAGTCCATCTCCTTAAGAACAAGACATAGTATATAATATATACTCAACACAATTGGAATAATGATCACAACCCATTGCTGACACATCCAACTAATTGTACAACGAAATAGAATTGACATGTCACAAGTATATATTTTTTTATCCATATCTCCAACTCAATACACAATCACAGGTGTATCTATATTTATTGTCTTACATAAAATATCTTCATTGATTACAAACATGTAGATATACAAAAAATACCTAAATATCTCTACACTACTTTCTAATTACACATATACCTCCCTAGGACCCCCATTGCATAGGTAATGTCTAGTATAAAATTAACCAAAGTATTTAAAATACAATCAACAACAAACATAGAAGATGTGGCTAAATTTCTCTACCACATGGTGCCAAAGAATGCATCAATTTGCAAACATAAAACTAAACGGTTACAAAACACCTTCCCCCAAACATCTCAACTTTCCTAAGTTCTTAACATCACAAAAAAATAGAATAAAGATCCCCAATCATCTATATTGGTACTTAAAAATAATGAAGTATAGTAACAATAATGATCACCAACATGTTTGAAAACCAAACAAAGAGATATGATTAGCTCTACACAAGTCCCAACTTCAATATGAAAGGAACCAAACCTTCAAGATAAATATCAAGCCATAGAGAAAAAATATGCATGATCTTCTACCAACACCAACAAAGGCTCAAGTTGTGACAAGTAAGATTTCCTTTCAAAACTCCAACTAGAAAAGTTGTGAACATCTAACAATTCAACCCCAATGTCAAACACAACAACAACAATGTAAGCTTCTCAAACCCAAGGAATATCAAACTAACAACATTTTCACAACCAAAAAATATGCCCATAGCCACTTAATGTCTCCTATACTCAAACTAGAGCTCAAAACCAACCTCAAAGATTAAGACCCGAACATAAGGAAACAACAAAGAACATAACCATGCATCTATTCCTCAACAAGTCATTAGAACCAACATCCATAGCTTAAGACTTGTGCACATGAGAGAAAAAGACAAAAAAAGATGCATTTAGAAACCAAGTGGACAATACTAATCAAATAATTCACCACTAAGTGGACCAAGAGTGGGGCATGGGATTGTTCTGCTAAAGAAGCACAATCTCCTAAGCAAGTCCATGTTGAACTCACATCCAACTATAGGTGTAGGCTCCTCAATATTCCTAACCAAGACAAGAGATTCATCATTTCAACACACGATCTCTAAAAGCTAGAGACTTTAGCCTCATCCATATACAATATATATGGACAATTGGTCATATCATGTCAACCAAACTTCAACTACAACTCTACAATATGTAGAATCTCACAAGACAAAATGATCACAACACATCTAGAAAATTATCACAAACCACTATCAAAGCACCCACTGCATAGTATAGAATCTAAGGACTTATCATAACATCACAGATTGCTTCATAATCATAGCTCAACCAAAAACTCTAAAATCTCTCCATAGCAACAATTTTTCCACATCTCCATAGAAGTGAAGATAACCATCACTAATAGAACAAGAAATTGTCAAATAACTCTCACTATTCACATAAGCTAGAATCCAATAACTCCTCATGACACCAATATACACTATAGAAGATCATCCAACACAAAGTGAAATATCCACATCACTTTCAAATCTCCCATTGAAATTGATCTGGAATTACACATAGCATCGTGATAAACATCCCCTAGTTGAAGATTATCCATGACCCTTACATAATTAAAGAACTCAAATAAAACACCAAGAACTTTCAAAAGACAAAGTAAAACCACAATCTCTAACCAAGAAGCTACCACTACGTAACTACACAAAGCTCCCATTGAGCCATGATTTAGACCCTATCATGGTGTAATAATCAATTACTACATATTCCAAAGTGCAGCTCTCTTAGATACTCAAAATATTCATCTCTCTATCTTTGCAAAAAACATAGCAATGAAACATGATAACTAAAAAAATCCAATCAAACAAAACCAATATCCCCATGGCATCCAACAACAAGACCCTATTGTAAGAAAACACTAGCAACACTACAAAGATCAATGGGTATAAAAAAACTTACATCTAACCTCTTTTTGCAACCTATAGGCACAAACAACCCACAAAACCAAATGCAACACATAGATTCAACACCACATCAGTAACATGCAAAACAAAAAAAACTAAAGATAACATGTATATTCTTGAAGAATCCAACATCAAATCAAGTGTAGACCCAATTTGTTGTGAATCTACAATAGAATGACCATAGTCCAAGAATCTGAAAAACAACAACCACATAATTATTGAATGACCAAACAGATACCAATATTTCCGCATTGAAAAGACTACAACCAACCTCCTCAAACAGTGTATAAGGTACGCGTGCAAATCTAAAACTACCTCTATCCAAAAATTTATAAACAACAATCTCTTCACAAATCTAAAAACCACAAATTTTGGTTAACATGTAAAATTATACATGCAAATCTTAAACATTTAGAAATCCACAAATTAAAAGAAAACACTATTTTTTTAATTCAAAACAATGGAATATCATAGATAAACACAACCATAGATTTTAAACAAGAAATTTGCAAAATTCACAATTCCAAAAAACATAAATATGCACCATGGAAATAGAAATATTCAAAATAATCAATGGGATGTCTAGGGAATGCAAACCATCAAAAGGTAAATTCCACAATCATCACCATCTACATTCATATAGAGAAACCAGATTGTTTGGGAATTTCTAGGTCACCAAAAGAGCAACTCTACAACTCACATGCAACTAGAGAATTCATCCAATGCTTCCACATAACCAAGAACTAAAACCACAAACCCAACATAAACACTCTAAATGGTAGTCAACAAAGCTAATGTTTTTCTATGGGACCATGGAGCTAAAAGCAAACACCTAACATAAACATATTGTCACTACACATGACCACAAAATAAAGGAACACAACTAGCATGTGAGAGAGTAAACACATACTAGAAAACAAGAGCTCCAAGTCACATCCATGCAACATGCAAACAAATGACCAACTCTAAGATCTTCCACTTTGAGTAGCTAATGCCCATTGTTTGCTCCATTGCACTTCTTTATCATTCTATCAATGCTTGTCATATTGTTTTCTAAAAAATAAGACAAATATATTATAAAAGCTCACTTAAACAAATATCAATAATTAATTAATTCCTCCCTACAAATTCCCAAAAGTTTGTTACTCTCAAAAAAATAAAATGGAGGAATACCTAAAATGCAAATACCATGGACCCATCATATGCAAGAATATGCAAGTGCATGAAAACCATATGCACATATATACAAGAACATGCAACCAAGTGCAACCCACAAAACCATCTTGATTCTTATCCTAAATGTAAGAAAAAGTATCTACAAGCCCCTTAACAATTATATTCAAAATAAAGCTTAAATATTAAACATGTAAGATTGGAATATTAGATAGGGATGTGTAATGAACTTGCTTTGTATCGCTCTTTTTTGGATTGAATAAATTTTTACCCCTCTTTTAGTTCAAACATGCATGTTTTTCTGCATTAATCCTTTAAAGAGAATATTACAAAAATCAAATCTACAAAAAAAATCAACATGAAAACAACACAAAAAAAAACATGAACAAGAACAAAAATAACATCGATATATCATAGAATTTTTTTATATTTTTAAATTAGCCAACCTCCAAAGCATCACTCAGCTCAATGTGTTGGAAATGTTATCATTGATGTCAAAGGTGTTTAGTCAGGATTGTTGGAAGTTGTCATTGATGTCAAAGTAAATAGATGAAACCATTGGATGGAGTCATTGATGTCAAACGGATTGGCCAAAGGTCACTAATTGTTACTCAAGCATGTTGACCGACCTCTTTATATTAGCACCCAAATGAAGGAGTATTTCATGTCTAAAAGTGTTCACCATTTATGGTGGAAGGGGACGAACTCTATACTAGTCAACAATTATTGGTGCATGTATATATATTAATCACCTATATTAAGGTGTGCAAAGATATCAACAATTGCAGCGATTAGGGGATAATCGATCTGTATCAAGGAACAACAACAATCATCATCTCAAGCAAGGATCTTGATTTGAAGACAAGTGATTAATCTTTATTATATTCCAAAGAAAACAGCGATTGTATTTTCGTGAAGAGCAGCGAATGTTTGAAGCGTGAACAATTCATTATATGCAACGATTAGTATATGAAACAAAGCTGCAATGAGTGTATAAATTGCAGTGATTATAATTGAATTAATATCAGAAAATACAATAAAAGAAGGAGCAGCGATATTGATTTTATGAGGAGTGATTCTATTTAAAGAAGGGAAAATCAACAAAAAGCAGTGATCATGTCTACGAAGGCAGAAGGTGAGAAGTATTAAGCCAATGATTAGAGAAAACAATTCACAAATAAAGTAGTGATTGGTTTTATGTTAGAAGGCAGCGATCTCATAAAGAAAAGACAAAAAGTCTTTAAAGGGCAGCGATGGATATTCAAGAAGAGTCATGACCTTGCAAGAGGTTATCTCCTTTTAAAAGATGGTTCTCTTCACTTAGATTTGTGGATGTAAAAACGAAATAATATTTGAGGGGAATGGATAAGGAGAAGTGAGAAAAGTGAAATGTGAAGATAAATAAGAGGAAGGTGTGTGAGAAATAAAAGAATATAATATATATATATATATATGCCAAGAGAAGAGTGTTGAGCAATGAGAGATATGAGAAGATAATTTAAGAAGAGGAATAGATACAAGTGTGGAGCCTAAAAGATACATTATTCAAACACAAGGAAATTGATGAGAGAAGAATAATTGTTCAAGCAGATTTTGTGAAGCAGTTTATATGAATATCCTTCATTGAAGATATATGAGATTGTAAAAGAGGATATAAAGGTAAAGGGAAGTTGGAGAGAAAGTAAGGTTGTAGAAGTAAGAGGTGAGTGTGGAATAAAAGGATAAAACAGACATACACCAGCAGAAGTCTGAAGTATAACAACAAATAATATATAACGAATATTTGAAGAGAAATATAAGTGAGCATCATTCAAGAGCAGATTTAACAAAAGGAGTACTATGGAGTGAAAGAAATATATGGAGCATATATGAGTGAATATGAGAAATTTATGAAGTATATGTATGTTGTTGCATAATCATATTTTATGAAGGCATAGAAAGAGTTTGTCATCCATTGAAGAAGACATAGTTTGTGAAGGAGAATAAATGCAGATTTGATATTTAAGGACAATATATGCAGATGTGTGAAAGTGGGTATATGCAGTTTTGAAGAAGAGTATATGTGTTGAGAAATGTCATAAGCATATTTGTGAAGGGAAGTATAATCGTTGAAGAGATTGAATTGTCCATCATTCATTGTAAAAGCAACATTCATAAGATGGAATTTTGTTTAGAAGTTGGTGCTTCATAAAGGATAGATTGGTGTCTCTCGTTAAGTTGGTACTTAGTAGTGGGGGATTAGTGCCTCCGATAGGTTGGTGCCTACAAATTGTGGGGGTTGGTGTCTCTAGGGGGTCGGTGCCTCTAGTAGGTTGGTGCCTACAAAGCTTGTAAAGAGAATTTTATGTAATCAATATTTTGCCATGGTTTTCTCCCGTTAAGGGTTTCCACGTAAATTGTGTTTTTTTGTGTTGCATAATTGTTAGATCGTATGTGAATGATATTGTACAATTGAAAGTATTGTGGTTATTAGTATGAAAAAGAAAAAGTTTATCTTATATTGATTCACCTCCCCCCCGCTTCACAGTATAAGTGTGTGCTCATCACAATGGACTACCAAATAAGCATGGTTATGATATATTTATGAAGTTGCTTATACAATACTTACGATAAAATCAACACTCGTGTTCCTTTAGTAAAAATTTGATAACTTTACCCCAAATATAAATTCCATGCATTCTATATCCCATGCCTCCAATATCTAAACTTAAGGAGGCCTAGAAAACCACAAAAAACAATACCATAAGCCCAAACAAGGCCTCAAAATACCATGATGTTAATTCTTACAACCTTTACATATGTGGAGTTATCTTGTAATAAAAATTCTCTTATGTCAGCATCTTTGACTTCCACCACTCAAATTGACATATATACCTCTCAAGCGCACCATCATGAAACACTAATTACATCTTATACTCACTAATACTAAAAGATGCTCTTACAAGTGCACTATATAACCCCCTCATCAATGTCTAATTACAACAAAAATTTAAGTCCCCATAGAATAATAAAGTAATTATGTCTCCACCTTCACCTAGATGCCCCATCTTTTCCACTCCACAAACAATTGATTTACATCCAATAAGATAAATTAAACATTTTGAGTACAGTGGGTAGGCCCAAAAGAATTGCCTATAAAAAAACTGTCAATAAATATAAAACCAAACTCATTGAATAGAATTGTGAGAGAGAATTCAAATCACTATTTATTCAAATCTTAATGCTGCTTAGGCATACCAAATGTCTATTGAAAAAAAGTCTTACACAAACCATGTCTTCTTTCAAGGGAAATATAATGGTGGCAATTAGAGATCTAAACGATGAGAGAACATCTTTTTTATTGCAGTCTAGATATTTGATAACTAACGCTGCTTAATATAAGCTTTTTAAGGGTGGATCTTTCTTTTCAATTAAAACTTGGTGAGTATTTCAATGTGAATGAATTATGAAACCTTACAATCCAGAATATTTGTCTTAAGTGGAAGATTTTCTACATTTGAAAACTTAACTTACGATATTACAAATTATACTTCTAGCTGTCAAAGGCACCGAATCCAAGGAGTCCTACGATGAACCAACAAAATATCATACCAAACTATTCAGAAAGCAGCAAATGTGCAAGATAAGAATCAATCATTCACGACGGTGACAAAATCATCTCAAATCAAAGATTAACTATAATCTATGACAGGGAGTTGGGTTATATGTTATGCAAAAATTGAACTTTTACATACGAAGATATGAAGTGGATAGATGTGGGTATGAATTGAGGCAAAGTTCATGGCCTCAAATGAACTACAATACGATACAACAAATTTATGCATAATTTATTTGTTGAGTTGAAACAAGCCTGGTTGAGGATGCAAGCTCGTCACATTACAGGTCCTATTCAAATTAAAACCTGATAGGGTTTGCATTAAACACTGACGAAGCACTGAACTGGTAAGTTTACCATATAAACTTGGTTTCATTCCTACTTAAAAAGAGAAGCAATTTTTGTTATTTCAAACTTCAAAGCAAACTTAAGTGGATAGTAAATAGAATATATATGATAGTTGCTCACAAGTGATATTATGCTATATAGTATGATCTGCAATTGATAAAAAAAATTACTCACAAAGTCAAGCCCCCAGGAAAATGCAATTGATTCATCAACGAGGGAACCAATTTCAATAATGATGGCAACAGACACGTATATTTATAAAGGCGCTGACTGTCACTAATTTCAAGAATATCTAAATAAAAGCAATGCTAGAGAAGGATGGCTCACCTACTCAAAAGATGGAAGCCACAAACTTCAAACCACCAATAACCAAAGTACTTCAGTGACTTCGCCAATTTTTTTGCCTAAATAGTAAATATGAGATGAAACCCAAACATGCTATGATACATTCCAAAACAATCATATTTTTACTTGAATGAACATCAGAAAGAAATAATATTCTAGATAAGTCTTTCCACATTAAACACCGTATACATTGTATGCCTTCTCATGTTCTTGTTTTACGATAGAATGAATACTTTCTAGAGAATTTCAGCCAGAATATCACTATATTTTACAGCACTAGTGCAACTCTCATTACTACAAATGAGCATTCTAATTATCCACCTCATCTTGATCTTACCTTTAACCTTTTGCACAGTAACTCATTTTGATCACAAAACATTGGGAAAGCAGACAATTAACAAATCATACACCACAAATCTAATGCCCCTATTCAGCTGAGCCAAGTGATATGATGCTATGCTCACATGGGCTATCACCTGAGTCAGCATGCCCAATTCAAGATCCCATTGTTTGAATAGTCAATTCCTCCACCATCTACCTCCCATCACATTGCCCTTTTCAAGATATCAAAAATAGGAAATGGGCTTTCACTTGGCTAAGCCACATTCGTTTGCATCTTTAAATTTACAGAAGTCCAGTAACATGGAAAGTGACTGTTGAGACTTGAGAGTGAATGCTCACACAAGAATATTTGCAACTATCATTGAAGTAGATTATGAGGACTACTAGCTTAACTCAAGTTGTAATTTATAAGAAAAATATGTCATGGCCATAATGGCACCGCGAGGTATAGGAAAATACCTTGCGAGGCCTACTTCTATCCACAGTGCGAGTGCAGTCAAAGCAACAAGATTATCATATTGTTTCCCACTAAACCAACTAGTAAAAGACAAGGCCAATATTAGGAGAATGCCCCTTTGACCACCAATAAGCCATGCTATCATGTGAGCCACCTTGTAACTTGCTGTCATTTGCCTATTCAGTATAGCACAAAAACAAAACAAATTCAAAGCTATCTGTGCCCCGAGGATCTGACAACAGAATATTGTAAACCACACATATCTCAACAAATCTTGAACAGTCGCTTTCTCTTCCATTTTTTCTTCCACAAACTCCTCATATTCAGAAGAATAAAATGAAGGTTCATATGCCTCAAAATAATCTTCCCAGGTTAGACCTCGTGCTTGCCGCTTCATACCCACCCAAGAATATCTTCTTCCCCCATTCAGTTCAGATTCTCTCCACTGACCATTTATGCCTGATTCTTGCAATCTCAAAGCCTTATCATATTGATATCTTGTGGTTTCATTTGATAATACCTGATTCACTATCATGAACTAAGAACCGAAAAGGTAGAGCAGACAAAACAACAAATATGTAGTTAATAAATGGAAACAAAAAATTAAATAATGGAGTAGCTAACCTCATATGCCAGTCGAATGCTCTTGAATGAATCATCAGCATCAGGATCTTTATTCACATCAGGATGATACTGTAAAGCATTCAAAGTAAAAAGAAGAATATTGTCAGGAGAGAAGACAAAAAATGTTTGCCTAAAATAATGAGTCATAACTAGGATCACTATGTATTAATATACTAGCTAAGCACCAACATAAGGTAGATAATAGTATGAACAAAAAATTTAAAATGCCCTTAGCCATTGGTTTTCTGCAGCAATAGGTTAGTTTCACACTGCAAATTGTAAGCTACAAGGAGATTCTTTCTCAATATAGAAAACAAGAACAAATGAAAAAGAACTATTAACTTAACATCAAAGAACCTTACATTTGCTACTCTTGTATACAGAATTTAATACATCTGAAGTATTAAAAAGAAAATAAGTTGAAAAAACTGGGATCCCCAAGAATAATATAAGCCAATTGATCATTGAAGAATTACAAGCCAAAGGAATTCAAAAGCTCTTGATCATCCACTGCAAATTAGATGTGGAGAGGTTGGGTTCACAACATATGTTCCATGAGTTTGATCATCTTTCCCTTACGTCGTTAACCTACTGAATTTGATTCCTCCGTTTCTTTAAATTTTATCACAATCTATACCACCAAAGTGTTATTGCAATCTCCTCCATTATTGCAATTTCTATGGTTAAAAGTAATGCATTTTCTATACACATGAAAAACTAGTGTTTTTGTTGAGTGCATGCATTGCAATTATCATGTGTTCCATTTCAAAACACCATCTCTAAACAAATATTTTTGTTTACCAAGGTAGTACCTGATTTCATTAATGTTACTAGAAACTGGAAAGCACTAGTGACCACTTACAAGAAATCCAACTTTTCTTGGTAAACTACTGCTTGAATAGTCAATATACCAGAATCAAATCCTTTTATCTGGACAAACTAAACAAAAGTTCTATTTGGACTCCCACATAAAATCTAAAGGATAAGACACAACATAGCAGTCATTAATGACTGTGACCTTTGAACTACCAACATCCTCAACATTACAGGATCTGATTTTGTTTTGCTTTGGTACTTGCATACCAAAGTTAACCAAAGTTAAACCCAAACCCAAATAACTTACCTCTCATTTTCCAGTCCCATGAAAGATCGACTCGACTTTCCCATCATAAAGATCAATAATACTATCTATCCCTTCAAAACAACCATTGGGGATTTGAGGTCATACATAAACTCAGCCAAACCCACAGAAAATAACCTAACAGGGCTCCAGCTGAACTTAACCTGAAAAAAGACTGAGTAGAGCATAACAAAAACAGAGACGCATCCAACCAAGGCTGACTAGTGATTGAAGCCAACCCCTTACCAATCACTTGGAATATCTAAAACACTGCCAGGTATATAGGGATCATCCAAGGCAATGACCAAACACCTTGCCATTGTTTTCTGATTATGCTCAATGGGCTGAAGTCAGGTGGCAAGAAAATCCAGTATCTCCTTCACAATTTCCACAGCACTTTTGAAAGCTTCCTAATGAGCATATGACAGCAATCAATAATAACTGACTATGCCTCTATTTGAGCATTGTTGTCGTTAACAACATCCCTTGAATCTAGGCAAATATAATCATCCAAGAATTGATATCATTGCTCCTACCAGCGAACTCACACCCATCATGCAGGGAGAGGAACTCAACTCCATTGCAGTTCAAAACTGCATTCGCTCTATGACTAGTCCCTTGGTGAAATTACTCATCTAGAATATCAGCACTTGGATTCATCTTAGCATTAGGAGACAATACCAGACCCATAATGTCCTTAATTGGTCGCCTACATCACAACTTGAAGCCCCCTATGTTCTCTGAAACCCATTGGTGATAATGACACCTCACTGGAAGTAGAAAACTTATCCATAGTAGAAGTCTTTGTGGAAGTCTCTATCTCATTATCTAAAATATTTTCAAGTGAATTTACTGGCCAATGAGATAGTAAGAGAAACATCAATAAGAGGTGCATCAAAACAAAGAAAGAGGAGAATGCAAGCTTGTGGATGAAGGCTTCTCTTTGAAGGCCACACCCTTCCCAATGATCATCTGTTTAGAATCATACATGCAGAAAACCTTTGACTCATTGTAGACAACGATGATCATTATGACAAACCTTCAATTTCTTTCTCTTCTCCTCTTAAATATGATTCTAGGCATCACATCTGAAGATATCAAAATGAGCAAACATGTGCTTCCACCCATTGAATGCCTCTTCAAGATTCACATCTCTTCCATTTCTTGCATCACCAAAAACAATAGTAGGATATGTTTTTCAGTTTTATTCAATTTTGGGATGTTTGTTGCTTTGTAACTTCATGTCAACTTGCTTTCTCCAAAGTGCTATAGGAAAACTATTGGTTCCTAATAGGCTTTAGACTTGTAGCTACACTAGAGGCTTTCTTCTAGTTGTTACAAGACAATTTCATGAGTTTATAAGCTGCCACAAAAAGGCAACAAGGACTATGTATTATTGCTACAGGAGGACTGTGTGTTTTAAAGCATAATACCTTGGTGATAGGCTACAACAGAGGACTTAATGCATAAAGGGTTGCATTTAATATTAATGATAAGTCAAATGTTGGTTGGTTGGATAACTGATCAGTTTTTCTTAATGCAATATAGCCAAATACAAAAAGATATATGAGCTTTTAGAACTTCCAATTGTTGACTTCTAAATCTAAGGTGAGTTTTACCCTTTTCTAACCTTGACGGCACCAGGGATTGAGTATTTCAAGTGTCTATTATTGTTAAAGCAATGTAGACACCATGCAAGGATGTTTCTTCATGATCTATTGCTGATTTTACAACTGGAATCTGAGTAAGGGATCAAGCCTTATATTTCCTTCTATTTTGGGCAGCTCATGATTTCTGAGCTCCTTTCTTTGTGGCAACTGACTTTATGTTAACTGGGTGGCCTTTTATTGGCAGTTTGAATTGATGATGGACAAATCAACTTTTGAACACATACTGTCTCTTCTAGTTGATGATTGGATTTGGAATGTCTTTGTAATGTCCCCTTTTCCTAGGCCAGTATCTTTTGTAGAGGTTAGTCCATCACTTGGTCCCCATGGACTAATAGGGTGGTTAGGGGGCCCTTTGAGGGCATTGCAGACTGGTTCAATCAACCCTTTTGAGCTCAGTCAGTGTGTTCCCAACTCAGTGTTTACCAAGGGTTCTTGTGGTGTGCTCTCAGAGGCTTATTCAGGCTTGTGGACCACACTTACTATTTATAGTAAGTCACTAGGGTCTCTGGTACAGTCAGTTGCCAATGTTACTATTTTGGGCTGGATGGCAAATGTATATCCTAGAGTCATATTGGTTATTAATGGTCCTATGCAATTAATATTAACAACGTCAAATAATAAAGTTAAATTAAATAATATAACTTTATGCATTATTAATAAATTAAAAGGGGATATAAGTTATTTTGAAAGAATTCTTTATAATATAAAGTATGGTGCCCAAATTAAAAAGGGATGAATGGCGGGAAATAAAAGTAAATTAAATTAAATGAATTTCAAATGTAATTTAGGCATGGAGTTTGGGAAAAATATAAAAGGGCATTGAGAGCTCATTTTGCATGTTTGTGTTGAAGAAAGAAACTTTGATGAGGGTTTGCAGGAAGACTGGAGAGTCTGAAAATCTCAAGCTTTTTGAGGATGAAACCTCTCAAGAGGAACAGCTCGGTGCAGGAGTGATAGATCTCCCAAGTCAGCTTGCAGACAACTTCATTCAGAGGTTGTGCTTGTGCTCCATTGAATCTGTAGGAGAGTTTCATATTCAAGGATTTGAAGGATACATCAGAATATTGCAAATATATTGATCATTATTTCAGACCAAAGAGATCTACAGGAGAATTAGAAGATTTCACAGGATTGCAACTCCCGTATAATATTTTCCAGGAGAACTTGGATGCCATCTTCGGAGACTTCTGAGGTTGGCTGTGGTATACGCATTTGCATTCCTTTCATACTTCAACCTGGGCGTAGGAATTGAAGGATTAATTGCTGCTGGTCATTTGCATTGAGATAGTATTTAACCATTGAGGAGGCATGAGCTATCGATAACCTTGGGACATGATCCTTGCCTAGAGGTCGTGGGTGTTGAAGTGGGAGCTGGTCATGGGGTTTTGCAGGCCCTTAATTGCCTACGTAGGCATCCCTTCAATCTAATCTGCCACTGCTCCTTTGTATCAGAACTACAAGTGAAGGGCTTTGGGCCTTGTGAGGACGTTGGGAGTGGGCTGGGGGCAATTTCTGAGAATAGCAGCATTAATAACAGCCGCCATAGCTCCTAACTGGAATGTTAACTCTATAAGGGAGCTGTGTGGAGTTTCCAGAGCTTCAGCTGAAGGTCGTGGCATTCTTTATGCATGTACAGACTCGGGTCAGAGGTTGTAAATAATTATAATGTATTTCAGTCGCTCTGTAATGTCTGAATACACTCTAGTTGCATGAAGATCTTGACTTCGTGAGGGATAACATGACTGTAAATCTGATGTTCTTACTTGCACAGTCTGAATAGAATAATTGGCTGTAGCTTCTATATATACATCTTCACTGTAAGTCTGAAAGAATACTGGCTGTAGATTGCATTCATCTCTAAATTTTATATTTTCAGACACTTACAAATCTGATTACATCAGTTCTTTATTCCATCAGCACTTGTGTTTGAAATGGTGGAAATTTTATTCGCAAAACTTCATATCTTATGAGCGTCGAGTTAACATATTTTGGAAATACTTTTGAAACAATTTCTTTGTGAGTTTCCCGGCAAGTGTTTGACAAAATGTTTCATCTGTCAAACTTAGTATTTATCGAGCAAAATCACAAGTCCAAACTCTGATCAGGGGTGGGACACTTCAGTCTTCCTTTGTTGGTGTCTACTCTCATGGTTATCCTTCCACATGATTTGCCATTTATTATGGCCTTTTATTTTCTCTGTGGCTATTTGTTTATTCTCTAGGACTGTGTGGTAATCTGCTATCATCTTTGGTCGTTCTTTCATCTAGAAGCTCGAGTATATTCTTTGGTAACGTGGCAGTATTTTCCTTGGTCGTTTTATCTTTCTCCTTCTTACATCCACTTATTGGTGTATTCCTCAATTATGTGGCTATGTATTGGCCTCATCTAGGTCATTATCCTTTTGTCACTGCTTCTTTGGGTAGCAGTTAGCACTTTAGGCCGTAGTTGTTTCTTGTGGCAATTTTTCTCTTGTTGTTGGCATCAACATCTAGAACTTTTATTCTTTCTTACTGGCTGACGACAAGATTCATAACAACTTATTGACTAGGGTAGTCATTGTTATATAGGATTTGATCTTCTGGTATAAAGAGACTCTTGTGGAGTTAGCAGACTACTCAGTAGAGGAAGGAGAGAAGGATGAGAGACCTCTATTGAGAAGAGGAGAGAATGAAGACCCCCGAATGTGAAGAGGGGCTTGTAACGAAAGAAAGGCTATAAGAAGCCTCATTGTGAGGGGAGCAATAGGCTACAAAAGCTATTGTAGTTCCCTATAGTTCAAACTTCAATGCATAGTTGCCAGGAGACTGGTACTGGTATTGGTACGGAGACTGGTACCAGTACCAGTATGGCTTTCTTTTTAAATAGGAGACGGGGGTACTTGGAGACGCCATCTTTTTTTAATATAAATAAAAAATAAAAAAATAAAAAAAATTAATAATCTATAGAAAATACAAGTATGTGTTTTAGCTTTTATGTGATGGGAGCTGCGCAGGAGACGGCACTTTCCTGAGTGGGAGACTTCAGAAGACATCGGGAGTCTTCGTCCGCATCTCAGCACTGTTGGAGGCGTCTCAGGAGATGTCTCAAGTACTGGAGACACGTCTTCATCTTCAAGACACATCTTAGGGGTTAGGAGACGCGTCTCCTAGTAACTATGGTTCAATGTTATTTTGTAATGCAAGTTGTTTGATGCTACAGTAAGCCAATAAAGGTACTGTAGCATTTTAAAATTGTTTCCATTGTGTGTATATGTGTGTGTGAATGTGTGGGCTGCTAGATTGGGAAGTTTTTCAATAGACCCCGTGACCTAGACTGCATCAAATAGTTAGAGTGTTATCCCTGCAAGGTTGAATTGTAAGACATCTGTATCCCCACTAGTAGAGCAAGAGTTAAAGCAGTAACCCTGTCGGTTGATTGTAAGGGGTGTGGGCCCTGTTTCAAAAAATAACCTTGGCTAAATGATCTTAAACAGTGAAATAAATATTTAAATGAAAAAGCAACATTCAATTTACAATTCACAATTGAAATTTACTTATCAATGCAAAATCAAAATCAAACCAAATCAAACATCATCAGTTTGCTATAGACATAATGGAAAGTAAAGAATAAGTCATAAAAGTTTATATTGTGCTGCCAAGCAGAAAAGGCGAAATAAGAAATAAAGTGTAGTTTTTAGTTTTTGCCTTTTTTGAGAGGTGGGCAAGAAAATCATTTCATGGTTTGTATGTAAGATGCTGTCTCGAATTGGCTCACAAAGCAATGCGGATGTCACAGATAAATGACTAATATGTTTACTGAGAAATTACTCATTCAAAAGTGAAACAATGCATACTCCATACAAATGTTAACAATACGACTCTTACACTCAGATCTGGTTAATTTCCAATCATATTAATGAGCATATAGTAACCTTAGCACATAGCACAGTACGATCTCAACTTCAGATCAATCCCACGATGCAACAAATGAAATACTCAGATTAATGTGTGACAGGCCAGCATTAAGATTAGATCGGACCAATTGTAATTTCCAAACTCAGCAACGAATTATATGACTGAACAGAGATATTGTTTAGTTCTACTTCTAACTTCTAAATAAGCATACTTGCCCATGGCACAATTGATGGCATGCGAATTGAGAATCAGAATTGGCCCAAGGCGTATATATGGAGTTTGTAGAGTGAGCTGCTACAAACAACTTCCCCAGTAAGTGTGATCGTGCACCTGAGCATAGAATGATATGGCAATGAAGCGATAAGTCGGCTCCCAAGAGTGGCACCTCCACTTGGCACGGGTGCAATGAGAAGATCCCCTTGCAATGTCAGATTGGCTTTGTCTTTTACGCACAAGCTGAACTTCTTCCACTAAAGCCTATGCACGAGCCAAAGGCGCTGCCATGATATCGCCCAAATCATCTTACTCCTCCCACGGATGTCCAAGTGCGACTAGAACCTGGCACAGCAAGATTGAGGTGAGATATTGATATGCGAATACTGTTGGAAGGAAGTCACGAATTGCTAAGTGAGATTGCCGCCTCACCTTGACGTCAATCAGCAAGGGGTTTGTCCCTATCAAACCGCCATGACGCAATCATCCAAATTCATGATGATCTTCTCCAAGCAAAACATTCAAATATATATGCAATCATAAGTGCCTTCCCAAATGGATCAGCCAGGACAAAAAAATATTATTATTATTTTAAAAATAATTGTTATTATTAATATTTAATTATTATTTGAAATATATTTTAAAATCAAACTTAGTGTTCACAAACACTGTTTTCCCGCCATTTTTCAAATTTAGGACTTGGCTGAGTCAAGGACATGATAGTCCTCCCCGCCCAGATGTTGCTTGCCCTCAAGCAACCTCAAATTTGGATGCTCAAAGATCTTCACTCCTTCCCACATTGCATCTTCAGCAAGTAGATTTTTCCATTTCACCAAGTACTCTGGAATTACCTTGTTCCTCAATTTTTTCTCCCTCACATCCAAGACTGTTTCGAGTTCAAGTATCAATTTGCCTTCATCATCAAGAGGGGGCAG
Source organism: Sequoiadendron giganteum (assembly GCA_007115665.2). NCBI lineage: Eukaryota > Viridiplantae > Streptophyta > Pinopsida > Cupressales > Cupressaceae > Sequoiadendron > Sequoiadendron giganteum. The sequence goes on along the minus strand of CM021105.1, from coordinate 657,119,822 downwards.
CTCTACTGAAGGTATGACCTACTATCCAATTGCTCTTTTGAGGCATGACACATGAAAGATGTTGTGAATTATGTTGTCCCATGGCAACTCCTGCTTGTATGCAACCTCTCCAATCTTCCTTATAATCCGATAGGGTCCATAAAACCTTGGTTTCGGCTTTTTTGCACCATTCCCCTTGAGAGTGGACTGTCTATATGGCGGCAACCTCAAGTAAACAAAATCACAAACCTCAAAAACTCTCTCTGTTATGTGCCGATCTGCATACATCTTTTGCTAGTTTTGAGCACGCTGTAAATTTTCCTTGAGATCATGCAAGATATACATACTCTATTGCACCACATCCCTTGCTCTAGGGACCCTCCTATCAATAAGGATCAAATCCATCAATGAAGTAGCATCATAACCATAGAGGGCCTTGAAAGGTGACATACCTATAGACATGTGATGTGTGGTGTTGTAGCAAAACTCCCCTAGATGTAGCCACTTGATCCAAGTTGTTTGCTGCCCTATAACATAGTTCCTTAGGTAGCCTTCAACCCACTTATTCACAATTTCAGTTTGCCCATATGTTTGTGGATGGTAGCTAGTGTTGGGAGTCAATTCTGTGTGAATTAAACGAAAGAGTTTTTGCCAAAACAAGTTGATGAACCTACTGTCCCTGTCACTCACAATGTTCAGTTTGCCCATTTGTTTGTGGATGGTAGCTGGTGTTGGGAGTCAATTCTATGTGACTTAAACGAAAGAGTTCTTGCCAAAACAAGTTGATAAACCTACTATCCCTGTCACTCACAATGTTCTTGGGCAGCCCATGAAGTCTAAATATCTCTCTAAAAAACAAATCAGCAGCTTGAGGAACCTTATAATCTGAAGGAATGGCATGGAAATGAGCATACTTGGTAAGCCTATCAACCACCACATAAATACAGTCCTTACCTTGCACCTTAGGCAGCCCAATAATGAAGTCATGGATATACTTTCCCATTTTTTATTTGGAATGGGTAAGGATTGCAACAAACCAGCTGGAAAGACATGCTCGATCTTGGTTTGTTGGCAAACCAAACACTCCCTAACATGTTGCAATACATCATTCTTTAGTCTCTTCCATGAAAAATGCTCTCTTACTTGCTTGTATGTTTTGTAGAAACCTGGGTGACCGGCAAGAGGTGTGTCATGGCAAGCTCTCATAATCCTCTCCTTTACCTTGGATTTTGGTACAAGATACACACGGTCCTTGTAAAGAATGAGGTCTTCAACCACCTTGTATCTATCATCATGCAACCTCCCATCTAAAGTGTCAGTAGCAAAGGAATCTTGGGCATATTTAGCTATTATGGCAGCCTTCTAATCAATAGATATATCAGAAATAGAACAGAAATAAGGCTTCCTAGAGAGTGCATCAGCCACCAAATTGTTTTTTCCCTTCACATACTCGATATCAAAATCATAGGCTTGAAGTTTGCTTACCCATTTTTGCTGCCTATCATTCAAATCACGCTGATTGAGAGGAAATTGAGGCTGTTATGATCAATTTTAACTACAAACTTCCCACATACCAAGTATTGTCTTAATTTGGCAAGTGCATGCATGATACCTAGCATCTCCTTGTCATAAGTAGAGAAGCCCTTCTTTGAATCCTTGAGCTTCCTACTCTCATACACTATAGGATTTCTATCCTGCATCAAAACCGCTCCAATACCCTCTCTTGAGGCATCACACTCAAGTACAAAAAGGAAGTGAGAAATCCAGAATAGCCAAAACAAGACATGAACTCATTACCTCAAGCTTATCAAAAGCTTGCTATGTTGTAGGGCTCCAAGAGAAAGCCCCCTTCTTTGTCAGATTGGTCAATGGAGCTACAAGTTGTGAAAACCCTTTCACAAACCTCCTATAGTAGCTGCATAAGCGCACAAATCCTCTCAATTGTGACAAGCTCCTTGGTCTAGGCCAATCCTAAACTACCTTGATCTTCTCCTCATCAACACTAACCCCTTGAGCACCAATCTTATGCCCCAAATATAAAATTTCAGTCAAACCAAACTCACATTTTGATACCTTAGCATAGAATGAATGTTGCTCAAGTATGCCAAGCACCTCATCTATATGCTTCAAGTGATCCTCCCATGTCCTACTATAGATCAAGATGTCATCAAAAGAAACCAAAACAAATTTCCTCAACTATAGGATGAATACCTAATTCATACATGACTGGAAGGTAGCGGGGACATTGGTTAACCCAAAGGGCATGACCAAAAACTCATAGTGCCCATAGTGACATCTGAAAGTCGTCTTATGCACATCCTCCTCTCTTACTCTTATCTAATGGTACCTCAAACGCAAGTCAATCTTAGAGAAGTATATTGCACCATGAAACTCATCTATCAACTCATCAATCCTGGGAATGGGATAGTGATTTTTGATGGTCTTCTTATTGAGTGCTCTACATTCAATGCACATCCTCAATGTCCTATTCTTCTTTTTGACCATCACCACAGAGGAAGCAAAAGGGCTAGAACTCAGACGGATGTGACTCATATCCAACAACTCCTTGATTGCCTTCTCAATCTCCTCCTTATACATCCTAGGATGTCGATAAGTAGTGATGACGGGATTTTCTCCCTCCTCAAGCTCAATCACATGTTGGAACCCTCTGTCTAGTGGTAATCAGAAAGGGGTCTCCTTGAACACCTTACACCGCTTGTCTAGGATGGATTGGATGTCAATAGGGTAGGATCTTCCCTCCTTCAATGGACTGGTATTTGTGATCAAACACTCTACTTCCCAAACCACCTCATCCCTACGAAAAGATCTCTCCATCCTCTTGGTCGAAACTACCATGGGCCTCCCTTGGACAAGCCTCGAAGAACGACCTTCTTCCCATTGGATTTGAATTTCAATTCCTTGGTTTGATAATTCTATGTGTATTGCCCAAGCGAGTGTAGCCATTGCACTCCCAACACCACATATGTCTCACCATGCTGATTATGTAGAAATCATCCCACAGCTTGTGCCCTCCTAGGACCAACTCCAACTGTGGAATCCGGCGAGTACATGGAATGGTACATCCCTCTGCAACTGTTACATTAAATCCCTCAAAATCTTCAGTCCTTAGACCCATCTTAGCCACTAGCCCTTCATCAATGAAATTATGGGTGGCTCTACTATCTATTAACACTGCCACTTTTTGCCCTTGTAGGATCCTCTAATACGAAAAGAGTGATATCTTGATGCTCCTGAAAGTGCTGCAAGAGTGCCCCTTGAATGTTCTCCCTCTATCACCTCCTCATGCTCATCCCCATTAGCAATGCAATTGGGTCACCTTCTCCCTCCTCTGCATCATCATCAAAAACTACCTCAATATAGTGGATTTGTCCTTTCCCCAAACACCTGTGACCTAGTACCCAAGGCTCCCTACAATTAAAGCACAACTTTTTCCTTGGAGCTCATTCTTAGACTCATCCATCCTGCTAGGCTTTGAAGGTAAGATCTTCAATTGAAGAATAGTCTTGTGAAATGGCTTCTTCTGCTACCCCATTGGTGCATTCTTGGAGATAGAGTTATTCTTCATTGTGGAGTCCTCTAGGCTTAGGGCTCTCTAAATAGCATCCTCCAAGGACATTGGCTCAAAAGCCCTCACCAACATGCGGAAGGACTATGATAATCCCTTGATGAACAACATAAATCTTCTATCCGTCACATCTGGAACCATGATAGCAAGTCTTTGAAACTCTATGACATAATCTTCCACTGTCCCATTTTGCCTTAGCCATGTCAACTCCCTGAAATACACCTTCGGATCTCTTCTATCAAATCTTTCTATGATCCTTTGTGTGAAATCAGCATATGTAGTAACGAGATTAAACCTTTGTGTTGCGATGCCATGATGCCACCATTCATGAGCCACACCCTCCAAGTGAAGAATGGCAAACTTGATTGCTTCATCTTTGGTCATGGGGCTGAGTGAAAAATATGTATCTAATTTTTGAACCCAAGCTCGTGCGGTAACATTTCCTAAACCATCAAATGTAGGCAGTGACAATTTACTTTGTGTTGGAGGTCTCTATTGAAACGCCGCATAGGTTGTCATCCATCATTCCTCTGTCCATTCCTTGGTCTGGCATTATTCAAGGGAAATCTCCCTTCTAGTGATGGGGTCGAGCCCCTTATACTCCTCTATCACATTAGCAAAATCATTTGCAGCCTGATTTTGCCCTTCTCCTTCTTGTGGTATCTCTACCCTAGGCAGGATGGTGGGCTGGAAAGGTCTGAAAGTTGAACCACTTGGAGTTCTATTCTGATTTCCAGCTCCAAACCATTTTGGGTTGCTCTCTTCGGCATTGTTTGACACAGATCTGTTGTTAGTGACTGCGTTGGTTAAGTTTTGCATCATCTGTATCAGCATTTGGTTCATCTATTCTTGCCTTTGCAGGAGTGCCTTTATTTCATCAGACTGATCAGCCATTTTCTTCTTACCTCTAATTCCTATCCCACTATCACTTCTATGAGTGGTTGCCTCAATTTTCTTCCTTTCTCTTCTATGGCCCTTAGATCTCTGACTGCACTACATGCAATAATTCTACCCAGCAGGCTGGCAGGACTGCTACTCTGATACCAATGTAAGATGTTGTCTCGAATTGGCTCACAAAGCAATGTAGATGTTATAGATAAATGAATGATATGTTTACTGAGAAATTACTCATTCAGAACTGAAACAATGCATACTCCATACAAATGTTAACAATACAACTCTTACACTCAGATCTGGTTAATTTCCAATCATATTAATGAGCTCATAGTAACCTTAGCGCATAGCACAGTCTGATATAAACTTCAGATCAATCCCATGATGCAACAAATGAAATACTCAAATTAATGTATGCCAAGCCAGCATTAAGATTAGATTGGACCAATTGTAATTTCCAAACTCAGCAATGAAGTGTTGGATATTGCTGATATGTGGTTGTCATTAATGTCAACACTATTGCCACTAATATCTTTAAGGCTGTATATGTCGAGGATATTGAGAAAATTGTAATAAAATAAATTGCAGGTTGTCGGTGATGCAGTGAAGTTCAGTATGTTAGTTAGCTCAGTATATTGATGATAAGAAATTGCAGATTAAACGGTTTGTTGACAAATATATCTAGTTTATCCACATTAAGTTTCAGAGGTTCGCATAAAGATTTGATTAAGTTATGAGTATCTGTGTTCTGACAGTTGTTTTGTTGCTTTAGTTGGTGTTCCTAAAAGAAGATTATGTGATTCTAGTAATTTGAGTTGTTGCAGATGCTTCTATGGTGATTCATGATGCTTGTGGATGTTTCTAGATCGTCCTCTTTCTGTGTTGTTGGTCCACATTGATTGTTGTGCTCGTGATTGGTGATTTTCTTATGTGAGTTCATGTTTTTCATGATCATGGCCGACAAGGTGATTGTAGCGTGTTGCGGATCTTCAAGGCATAATTGTTTAAAGTGTTTTGTGTTCGAGACATGTTGTTTTGGGTCCTTACTATGTTTTGGCCGACATTGTTTAGTCCGCATTGATAAATTGTTTATTGATTTGGGCCGACAGTTTGTACACATTTTATATTTTGTTGGGCCGACATGTAGTTGATGCTATCCTTAGTTGCGGAAATATATGATCGATTGTTTATACCATTTGAGGGTATGGTGTGCAATGTATGTTGTGTGTTGTGTGAGAATAATGTTCTAATCTTTCGAAGGCAGAAGTAAAGTGTGAAGAAGAGTGAGCAGAAGAAAGTGTTTATGTGCTTAATTGAAACTGTAATCGGGCATTAGAAGATGTTATTTTCTCAATTCAAAAGCTTCCGGATGTAATCCGAATGTGACTGTAAAACAGTGAGTCTTCCTTTGGGTAGTGAGCCTTTTGTATTTGAGTAGTGAACTCTAGGCAGTGTGTCTGAATGCATGTGCATTCCCTATTTATAATACTTTTAACAAAGTATAATCTTGTCGACTAACCTCCACCATGGTTTTTCCCCTAACAGGGTTTCCACGTAAAAATCTTGGCGTTATGTGTGTTTCTGATGTGGTGATGGTTTATGTTTTCATGTTTATTTATCAGATCTGAGAATAAGTTTAATAAGTATAATTTTTGTGACAACTGATTCACCCCCCCCTCTCAGTTGCCTGCCCTTGTGTTGCGAACAATTGGTATCAAAGCTTGACCGCTTGAGGTGATCCAGGATGGCGACATATAAGAAGGATAGTCTGAGATTTGATGGAACTAATTATTCTCTGTGGAAGACTCGAATGGAGTGTCATCTGAAATGCATTGGTGAACCTTACTGGACAATTACAAAGAATAGATATATCATCCCACAGAATGGTCCTTCTACTACAGGTGAGATTAAGGAAGCCGAGTACAATATCAGGGCTAAGGAAGCATTGTTGAGTGCTCTGACTGATTCCGAGATGACAAATGTAATGGAGCTGAAGATTGCTTATGAGATCTGGAAAAAGTTGGAAACTTTGTATGAAGGTGATAGTGATACCCATGTGAAGATTGCTAAACTGCAAAGCCTGAAAGGAAAATATGAAACGTTGAGAATGGGTGAAGATGAGAACATCACTTCTTTTATGCAGAGAGTGAATGAACTTGTGTGTAGTATCAGATGTGCTGGTGGAACATTGGAAGAATCAGAGATTGTTGCTAAAGTGCTCAGATCCTTGCCTGCTGCATACAAACACAAAGTTGTTGCTATTGAGGAGATCCGGACTATGACAAATGTAACCAAAGACATGTTGATTGGTAAGCTTGCTGCTTTTGAGTCAAGTGAGTTTGGTGAATCTCTTCCTAAGACAGAATCTGCATTCAAAGCTACTATCTCTGAAAAAGATAAGCAAAGAGATGATCCAGGAGAAAGTTCTTCTGGAAAAATGTCCAAGTATGAGCAAGAAATGAGAAAGATTGAAGAAGAGAAAAAACTAGATGAGCTTGAAGCACTTATTGTCAAGAGGGTAGCCAAAGGAGAAGGTTAGTATAAAGGGAAATTGCCTCTTAAATGTTTTTCTTGCAATAAGATAGGTCATTTTGCCTCAAGGTGTCCGAAAAGATTTCCTAAGCCAAGACCTAACAAGCCTAGATTCCAAAGAAAGTGTTATTATGCTACTGATGAAGGTGTGACAAATGATGAATCTGATAAAGGGAATTTAAGTGGGGATGAATGGGTATTTATTGCTATCAAGGAAAATGATCTAGTACCTACTAAATCTACTAGTTGCATAAATGTGGAGAAAGCTCTAGCTGTCAGAGTTGAAGAAAAAGATGAATGGGTGATTGACAATGGATGCGCTCATCACATGACAGGTGATAAAAGTAAATTTGTGAGCTTGGAAAAGTATGATGGTGGTGTTGTAAGATTTGGTGATGACAAAACTGGTGTAATCCGTGGTAGAGGATCCATTTCTCTTGATGGTAAGCATAATACTGATGATGTCCTATATGTGGAAGGATTGAAGCATAATCTCTTAAGTGTTGGACAGATGGTTGACAAGGGATACAATCTTCAATTCAAGGATGGAAAGTGTAGAATATTGGGGAGTTCCGGAAATGTGATTGCATCTGGTACAAAAAGAAAAGGTAATATCTTTCACCTATGTGCTACTAGTAAAAGTTGTCTGATTGCTCAAGTTGATGAAAGTTGGTTGTGGCATAGGAGATTGTGTCACGTAAACTTTGACAATATTATCAAGATAAGTTCTACTCAAGCAGTGAGAGATCTTCCTAAATTGATAAAACCTAATAATACTATATGCAAGGAATGTCAGTTAGGGAAGCAAACTAGAGTTTCATTCCAGAGCAAACAGCATTGTTCAAATGAAGTGTTGGAGCTTTTGCATACTAACTTGTGTGGTCCTTCTAGAATCAGAAGTTTACAAGGAGACATGTATTTCATGTTACTTATTGATAATTATTCTAGATTGATGTGGGTTACTTTCTTAAGGGAAAAATTTGAAGCTCTAGAGAAATTCAAGATTTTTAAGTCTATGGTTGAGACAGAGACAGGTCTGAAGATTAAATGTCTGAAATCAGATAGAGGTGGTGAATTCACTTCCGGTGAGTTTAATTCTTTCTATGAAAAGCATGGGATAAAGAGACAATTATCTCCCTCGCGGACCCCTCAGCAAAATGGATTTGTGGAAAGGAAGAAAAGAACAATTCAAAAAGCTGCTAGGACCATGATGCTGGAAGGAAATGTTCCACATATCTACTGGAGAGAAGTTGTGAGTACTGCCGTTTACGCTCTCAACCGGGTACATGTCAAAGGTGATACCGGTAAAACTCCTTATGAGCTATGGTTTGGTCATAAGCCTACTGTTAGATACTTCAAAATCTTTGGGAGTAAATGCTATATCAAAAGAGGTGAAGATATAGGAAAGTTTGATGCTAGAAGTGATGAAGGAATCTTTCTTGGTTATTCTACTAAAAGTAAAGCCTACCGGTGCTACAATAAGAGATTGAGGAAAGTAATTGAAAGTGCTAATGTCAAGGTTGATGAAGACACAGTTAGACCATCCAAAACCTGTGGATATGATTCAGACGATCAGAATGACAATTCAGATAAAGGAAAGAAAGTTCAGACTCTAAATCAAGTTCAAATCATTCCGGTGAATCAAGAAAATCAAGAGGAAGAAACTAGTGAAAGTTGCAGAAGTGAGATCACAAGAGCCTAAGACTCCAAGGTATGTAAGACTAAATCATTGAGAAGATCAAATTATAGGTGATAAGAACAAAGGTGTTCAAACTAGGAGAAGAATTGCAGAAGAATACTGTTTGATTTCAAAGACTGAGCCTGATAGTGTCAATGAAGCATGCAAAGATGAACATTGGGTGGAAGCAATGAAAGAAGAACTACTACAAATTGAAAAGAATGATACATGGATTCTTGTTCCTAGACCTAAGGACAAAAATGTAATTGGAACTAAATGGGTCTTTCGGAACAAACTGAATGAGCAAGGTGAAGTTGTTAAAAACAAAGCAAGACTAGTGTGTAAAGGATATTCTTAGATGGAAGGAATTGACTTTGAAGAAACTTTTGCTCCTATTGCTAGGATTGAAGCTGTGAGACTATTTCTTGCTTATGCTGCTTACAAAAACTTCAAGGTTTGTCAGATGGATGTCAAGTCAGCATTTCTAAATAATGAACTGGATGAAGAAGTGCATATTGAGCAACCTGATGGATTTCAATTGACTGATCAGGGAGATATGGTTTGTCGGTTGAAGAAAGCATTGTATGGACTTAAGCAAGCCCCAAGAGCATGGTATGCCAGATTGGACAAGTATTTGTTGAAGCTTGGATTTAATAAAGGTACTGCTGATAGTAATTTGTATTTCAAGATTGATTATGATAAAGATTTGATTGTTGAAGTCTTTGTTGATGATATCATTTTTGGAGGAGATGATAGTTTGTGCATTAAGTTTGCTGATGAGATGTAGAGTGAGTTTGAGATGTCTATGATTGGAGAAATGAAATTATTTTTGGGATTGCAAATTACTTAGCTAGATAGAGGGATCTTTATATCTCAGTCCAAGTATGTGAAAGAATTGCTAAAGAAGTTTGGTATGGAAGATTCAAAGTCAGTTGGTACACCTATGGTGACCGGATGTAAGTTGACACAAGATGATGATTCTCCTAAAACAAATCAGACTAGATACAGATCCATGATTGGTGGATTGCTCTATTTGACTCAAACTAGACCCGATATCATGAATGGCATATGCATTGTTGCAAGATTTCAAGCTGATCCTAAGGAATCTCATGTGACAGCTCTGAAGAGGATTTTCAGGTACTTGAAAGGGACAATTGATTTTGGCCTATGATATCCTAATGAAGATGACCTTACTTTGAGTGCTTTTACTAATGCTGATTGGGAAGAGATGTGAATGACAGAAAGAGTACTAGTGGTGGTGCATTTTTCTTGGGAAAGAAGCTGATTTCATGGTTAAGTAAGAAGCAGAATGCCATTTCTTTATCTACTGCAAAGGCATAATACATTGTTGCTGCTAACAATTGTACTCAAGTATTGTGGATGAAGCAGATGTTGAAAGATATCAGAATTGTGTATGATGAATCTATTGCTATATTCTGTGATAATTCAAGTGCAATTAACATTTCTAAGAATCCAATGCTGCATTCAAAAACCAAGCATATATCTATCAAGTATCACTTTTTGAGAGAGAAGGTGAGTGAAAAGGAAGTCAGATTAGAGTATGTGCCCACTAAGAAATAAATTGCAGATATCTTTACCAAGCCCTTGCCTAAGGATACTTTTGAGTATCTCAAAGGGAAGCTAGGGGTGATTACCCCTCCTAATCAGAATTAAGATGCAATGACTTGCATCAATCCGTGCATTTCATAGTCATATCTTGTGATCTGGATTGATGTTGTGGTGGCTGCTACTCAGGGGGAGTAGTCGGATGTTCAAAAATGTGGTTGAGCTTGTGTGGAGAAAGATAATGTGTACCTTTGTCATTGATGTCAAAGGAAGAGAAGAGTCTTGTGAAAAACTGTGAAAGAGTTAAGGAGAAAAGAATCAAAATCTAAGGGGAGAAAGTGCTAAGAGAAAGTATCGTTGATGGTGTGTTTCACATCATGTGTTGCCATCAATGCAAAAGGGGGAGATTGTTGGATATTGCTGATATGTGGTTGTCATTGATGTCAACACCATAGTTACGAGACTCGCCCAGACTCGTCAGGACTCGGCGAGTCCCGAGTCGAGTCACCCTGGCCGAGTCCTGGGGGCTCGAACTCGGACTCGGCCGAGTCCTACCGAGTCCTGGATGGACTCGCCGAGTCTGGTAGACTCGCCAAACTCGCCGAGTCCAGGCGAGTCCCATCAGCAGGACTCGACAAAAAGCAAGTTTTGAAAGTGAAAAAAATACATGAAATTTGAATTTTTTTTTTAAATTTATTTACTTATTGTGAATGCAAAATGATGTACACCATGGAGGTTTGTATGGTTTTGGAGGTCTTAATTTGGGCTTCCCGGGGGCTCTCATCGCGACACAGGATGCTGAGGCCGATCTCGATCTTGCCCTCCTAAGTGCCCTCGACCATAGGGGATCTGCCTGATCTCGGCAAGCCCCATTCTCACCGGGGGCCTCACACCTGATTCTACGGGCGCGGCTGCTTCCTAAGGGCAACACCCCTTGACCCCACTAGGGGTACTGCTCCCAAATCCCCGCAAGGGGCGCTACCCCTTGACCCCACTGGGGGAACTGCCCCCAAACCCCCACGAGGGGCGTTGACCCTTAACCCCACTAGAGGCACTGCGCCTAAACCCCCACAAAGGGCACTACCTCTCAACCCCATCATGGCGATTTCCCTGATACTTGAGAATCTGAGATTATGGCTACTACATCATCCAGGACCTATCTTAGACACATTCATAGGAAAGATGCAAGCTCTTTTGAGCCATATACTTCTAGTTATTGTTTTGAATCTTTTGATATGTCATAGATTTCATATTCCATGAGTTTTGTATACATTTGAGTTTTTGACTATATATCTAAGTGTGCTATTGTCATATTTGTTTGGAACATTTGATGTCATGGATTTCATATTCCATGAGTTTTGTATACATTTGAGTCTTTGACTATATATCTAAGTGTGTTATTTTCTTGAGCAACTCAGCTACAATTTGTGTTTATAGTTATACTTATATGATCGATGTATACTTGTGCTAGTGATGAGGACCTTGATTGGGTTGACTGGGTAGATAGAGAGGTTGAGGCTATAGCCATGGCAGAGGAGGAGGCTAAAGCATGAGCAAACACATCCAAAACTAATGTTGGTGAGGGTGGCATGGAGTCACAAGCAGAGACTATGGCTGCAATTTGTGTTTATAGTTATACTTATATGATCGATGTATACTTGTGCTAGTGATGAGGACCTTGATTGGGTTGACTGGGTAGATAGAGAGGTTGAGGCTATAGCCCTGGCAGAGGAGGAGGCTAAAGCATGAGCAAACACATCCAAAACTAATGTTGGTGAGGGTGGCATGGAGTCACAAGCAAACTATGGCTGCAATTTGTGTTTATAGTTATACTTATATGATTGATGTATACTTGTGCTAGTGATGAGGACCTTGATTGGGTTGACTGGGTAGATAGAGAGGTTGAGGCTATAGCCATGGCAAAGGAGGAGGCTAAAGCATGAGCAAACACATCCAAAACTAATGTTGGTGAGGGTGGCATGGAGTCACAAGCAGAGACTATGGCTGCAATTGCTACGTCATCTACGACCCACCTTAGATGCCTTCGTAGGAAGGATGCAAACTCCTTTGAGCCATAGACTTGTAGTTATTGTTTTGATATTTCATATTTGTTTGGAACATTTGATGTCGTGGACTCATATTTTGTACCACACACTACTCCTGGTTCTCAACCGTCGCTTGAGAGCATGGGTTGGAACAAGGACGCACATGATGCAACAAAAAAGACAATTGTAGACTTTTGGTACTATTGCACCATTCCCTTCCATGTAGCCAGGTAATTCTTTTTCGTTCAATTGTTCTAAAATTTATATTTAAATTGTATTATTTTAGAATCTAGATGTATCTCATTATCGAATTCAAATTTAAAGTTAAAAACTTAAAACTTTTCATTTTACAATACTTATGTAAGTAACTTTTCATCATCCAGGATCCTTAGACGCCTTCGTAGGAAGGATGTTGGCTCCACTATGCCATAGAGTCATAGACTTATAGCTATTGTTTTGATATTTCATATTTTTATGGAACATTTGATGTTATGGATTTCATATTCCATGAGTTTTGTATACATTTGACTAATTTTATATATCTAAGTATGCTATTTCCTTCAGCAGCGCAACTACAATTTGTGTACTTTATACTTATGTGATCGTTGTATACTTGTGTATGTGATTAAATTTTATTTTATTTGTATTGTATTCAATAAAGGGTGCTTGAAACAAGTTTTAAATCCTTAAAAATCTCTAAATTTCTAGGGTTTTTTCAACTTTTTTTCATTTTGCCGAGTCTGCGCCGAGTCCGAGTCCCGAGTCCCCGAGTCCCGAGTCGAGTCGCCCTAGCCGAGTCCGAGCCGAGTCTGAGTCTCGTTACTATGGTCAACACTATTGCCATTAATGTCTTTAAGGCTGTATATGTCGACGATATTGAGAAAATTGTAATAAAATAAGTTGCAGGTTGTTGGTGATGCAGTGAAGTTCAGTATGTTGGCTAGCTCGGTATATTGATGATAAGAAGTTGCAAATTAAAGGGTTTGTTGACAAGTATATCTAGTTTATCCACATGAAGTTTTTGAGGTTTGCATGAAAATTTAATTAAGTTATGAGTATCTATGTTTTGATAGTTGTTATGTTGCTTTAGTTGGTGTTTCTGAAAGAAGATGATGTGATTCTAGTAATTTGAGTTGTTGCGGATGCTTCTATGGTGATTCATGATGCTTGCGGATGTTTCTAGATCGTGCTCTATCTGTGTTGTTGGTCCACATTGATTGTTGTGCTCGCGATTGGTGATTTTCTTCTGTGAGTTCATGTTTTTCATGATCATGGCCGACAGGGTGATTGTAACATGTTGTGGATCTTTGAGGCATAATTGTTTCAAGGTGTTTCGTGTTCGAGACATGTTGTTTTGGGTCCTTACTATGTTTTGGCCGACATTGTTTGGTCCGCATCAATAAATTGTTTATTGATTTGGGCCGATAGTTTGTACACATTTTATATTTTGTTGGGCCGACATGTAGTTGATGTTATCCTTAGTTGCGGATATATATGATCGATTGTTTATACCATTTGAGGGTATGGTGTGCGATGTATGCTATGTGTTGTGTGCGAATAATGTTCTAATCTTTCGAAGGCAAAAGTAAAGTGTGAAGAAGAGTGAGCAGAAGAAAGTGTATATGTGCTTAACCGAAACTGTAATCAGGCATTAGAAGATGCTATAATCCAAATGTGACTATAAGACAGTGAGTCTTCCTTTGGGCAGTGAGCCTTTTGTATTTGAGCAACGAGCTCTAAGCAGTGTGCCTGAATGCATGTGCATTCCCCATTTATAATACTTTTAACAGAGTATAATCTTGTGGACTAGCCTTCACCGTGGTTTTTCCTCTAACAGGGTTTCCACGTAAAAATCTTGGTGTTATGTGTTTTTTTGATGTGGTGATGGTTTATGCTTTCATGTTTATTTATCAGATCTGAGAATAAGTTTAATAAGTATAATTTATGTGACAACTGATTCACCTCTCCCGCCCCCCTCAGTTGTCTACCCTTGTGTTGCCAACATGAAGTACATGACTGAACAGAGATATTGTTTAGTTATGACTTCTAAATAAGCATACTTGCCTGTGGCACAATTGATGGCATGCGAATTAAGGATTAGAACTGGCCTGAGGAGTATATATGGAGTTTGTAGAGTGAGCTGCTACAAACAACTTCCCCGGTAAGTGTGATCGTGCACCCTAAGCACAAAATGATATGGCAATGAAGCGATAAGTCGGCGCCCAAGAGTGGCGCCTCCACTCGGCACGGGTGCAATGAGAAGATCCCCTTGCAATGTCAGATTGGCTTTGTCTTTTACGCGCAAGCCGAACTTCTTCCACTAAAGCCTGTGCACGAGCCAAAGGCTCTACCACAATATCACCCAAATCGTCTTACTCTTCCCGCGGATGTCCAAGTGCGGCTAGAACCTAGCACAGCAAGATTGAGGTGAGATATTGATATGCGAATACTGTTGGAAGGAAGTCACAAATTGCGAAGTGAGATTGCCACCTCACCTTGACGTCAATCAGCAAGGGGTTTCGTCCCTATCAGACCGCCATGATGCAATTGTCCAAATTCGTGATGATCTTCTCCAAACAAAACATTCAAATATATATGCAATCATAAGTGCCTTCTCAAATGGGTCAGCCTGGACCAAAAAATATTATTATTATTTTAAAAATAATTGTTATTATTAATATTTTAATTATTATTTGAAATATATTTTAAAATCAGACTTAGTATTCACAAACACTGTTTTCCCGCCATTTTTCAAATTTAGGACCTGGCTGAGTCGGCTGAGTCGGGGACATGACATTGTAGGGCAAAGTGGGGCAGTTTGAAAAACTCTAGGAAAATATATTTTTTCTGTCATGTAAAGAGACCCTATAGGAGACTTATATATGTAGCCACTTAGGCAGAAGACATCTGCATGTATTGACCAGCAGGAAACACAGGAAAAACATCCCTAGGGGTTTCCCTAATTTTAGGGACATGAAAGGATGTTTCCTGCACATTCCTGCACTTCTCAGTTCTCTGAATGCATATTCTGGCTATGCTGAGTTTTATAATTCCAAACAGCACAATTTCATGCATGGAGAACAGATTATGCTGTTGCAAGAACTGCTTAGAGTGTGCATCATTCACAATTGCAGATGTTGTTAAATATGTTACTGCAGCTTGCTTGCTTGGATATCCAAATTAGAAGAATTGATTTGCCAGCAACAGACCAACACTAATTGTCTCTGCCTCACATAAAAATTTCAATGTCAAACCACTGGCATGTTGATACTTTATTATTGAATAGTTGAAGAAGTCTGATGCTTACATGATTCATGTGCTATCTGGGACATTCTCAATCAATAGAAAAAACTATCCCTCTAATACTAAGGCTCTGATTGCAAAATAGTCAAATAGCTTTAACAGATTAAAATTTAGAAAATATTCAGTCACTTTTGATAAATCTGAAGCCTGTAAAAGAAAACCTTCCCCAAAGTCACCTCAACCTTTATCTTGAGGCAGTCCTCGTTAGAATACCCATCTGACCAGGAAACTACACCACCAAATATAGACAGACATACAACTAGGGATGAAGAAAGAGATCTTTACATAGCATGTTACCGGTTATGTGTTTGCATATTTAAGCCAGCAGTGAACCATTATTTGCTACAAAAATACTTGAGGAAGAATGAATAGGAGATATTTCATGGTAGCCTCAGATGAATTAGTATATGGAACTTTGAAGCTAACATTTATATACGGTTGTCCAGCAGAATATGGTCTAGTGGTAAGGTGGGGTAATGCCATGATAATAGCACCACTGCACATACTTCCCATGTTAAAATAGCTATGATAATGTAGGCCAAAAACCTGGAGATGAGGCTGGGTGCAGGTCTCAAGCAGATTTTGGCATAACAGGTACCCCTAAGATGAGGATTCTTGGCTGAGTGGCAATCTAAGCTTTGTAGTTCACCACTTGATGGGTGAATGGCTACTAGCAAAATTCGGCAGAATGCCTATCCTTCAGACAGGACATCTTAGCCTAGAGGTATTATAAATTTACAAGCTTAAGACCGCACTCCTCAGTAGGTGCGAGTGCTTTATATCCATCATTAGATTTCACAGGCCTCAAAGAAAGAGGTAATTGGAAACTATCAATAATTCAACGGTATCCATGTCTGGAACAAGTTCTAATATTTTCCATAAGCATCACATCAAATGGGTTATCTCTTGTATAGTGAGTGGAAGATAATTACGGCATATTCAAATTATCCGTTCTACCAAAGATTTCTCCTTTCTGGATGATAAACTCGATTCTAAGATCAAGGCAAGAGTGAAACATTGTCCAAACAGTAAGAGTGTGACCTAGGTTCAAATCCCCAACTACAATAAGATGGCCAATAGTTGCAGTGGACAAATGAATTTCTAGTGGTATAAGTTCAAAAATTGGGACTACATTCAAGCGTGAGCCCAGCCAATATTAAAAACCGAATAAGATCAATCTAAGGAAGAAAACTGAAACTAAAAACACAATACCTGCATTTTCATATTGAACTAGCTTCCATTGATCTTTAGGACAACAACTAAATTACTTGCAGAAGGTTTGTAAATGGGCTAGCAAGCTAAGCGGGCTTGATTGTGATTAAGAATGCTTAAACATGAGAAGAATTGGATAGGTGACTTTCTCAAAGATCTTCGCTTCACCCGTGTGATAATTATCTAGATGTGCTGAGTATTAGGTGGACAGTTCATACTTCTCAGAAATGAGTTCTTGTCCACAATTAATAGCGAAATATGGAACAATGTAAATACCCTCGAAACTACACAGTTGAACTCTGGAATATTATATTATCTCTTTTTCAAAGAAAGAAAAAAATGCTAACCTGACGAGCCAGTGTCCTGAAAGCCTTTTTGATATCAGCAGAAGTGGCGCCTTTGGCCAATCCCAGTACCGTGTAATGTTCCTGCTGGCCACCAATCCCATTTGAATTTCTAAATGTTTTATTTCTGTTATATGCACCATTTCCACTATACTCTCCACCAAAATGACCTGCTCTGCAAATAGGAGTCCTGTACATGTTCCATTGGTGTAAAAGATAGCAAGAATTCCTGGGATTCAACTGTCTTTGCCCATATCCATTTGCAATCCTCAAAGCTTTAAAATCAGGTAGCTTCAACATCTCTCAATATTTGTTCCCGCAACCTTAGGCTTTGGCAATGTTAAATATCCCCATGGCATGAATGCAAGTTATGTAGTGTAGTGACAGGAGAAGAGGGATTTACAGAAATACCATCTGTTCGCAGGTTTGGGGGAGGTTTGAAAGCGTTTTCTGGTGGAAGAAACATTTTGAGCCATAAGTGAATGGAATCTAGGTAGAAGATTTTTTTAAGCTCAAACATTTTTATTTTCTTTTTTAATTGGTAATAAATTAACTTAAGATAATAGAATAGAATAGTAATTTTAATGTCCACAGGATCAAGGATAGTTTATGGGACAGATCCGGGGCATATGATGTTTTGGGGACACTTCTTCATTTTAATTTTATCACTTTAGATCAATGTTTTGGACTTACAATTTCCAAGGTATGATTTTATCACTTTGATGCATTCACTTCCATCTAACCTAATCTACCACTCTAATACGTTAGTTTGCTTTGTTCTTAATCATTTTTATTTTATTGTCAACCATTCATTCACCTTTGACAAAATTGCAAACATGTGATCCTATCCTTAGACAAGTTCACTTATTGTAATTTTAATTTTTTATATAAAAAATTTATTTATTTTTATTCTACAGTTGATAATTTTAAGATTTGATTGTTATTTGTTAATATAAGTATCAAAATTTGATTTTTTTATATTTAAAATTGTGTATTTAAGTATGTTATCTTATGTCATTTATAAAAAAATGTATTACATCCTTGATCTATTGATTACATAAGATATGTGACAATCAACTGTGGCTCACATAATCATTAATTGACTCATTTATAAGTTCCCAAATATAAATACTATATGATAGGTTGGCCTTGTTGAAATTAAGGTATCAATGTTCCCTAAATATGTGTTTATGTAAGAGGTAGTGAGTAATTGTTAAGCATCGTATTGCAATTTCTATTCTTATTGTAGTCTTTGGAGGTTGCCCCTTGAAGTGTCTTATTATTATAAAGTATTTGCATTTTATTTCTTATTATATTCTTGTCTTGTGCAAGTAATTTTATTACAACTAGTATTAGAGTATGTGTTCTTAATACCTGGAAGGTAAGAAACATGCCATTTTTTGCAATTTAAGAGGTTGTATTATCAAGTGTATATCTCTCTCATCATAGTAATTTTTTTCTCTAAAATTTGGAGGGTTGATCAAAGACACATCGAAAGCAAATAAGTTTGAGATTTGAGATAATCTAAAGCATTTTTTAAGGAGTTATTGTTGGAGTTGATTGTTGAACCCCCAACTCCCAAAAATCGCTTGCAACCAAAACACATGTCACATTAAGAGAAAAATAATTGGTTTGCTATGAAATCCTTGAGAATTATATTGATCCAAAAAAGAATCGAAGTTATTACAATATATAATAATGAATCCTTATGATAAGGAAAAAAAGCAACCATAGATGAAACCCTAGGTGGGAGATAAATTAGATCATGGCATGTGTCATCGTCCTATGCTATGAGACAAAAAAATACATGACCTAAGAATAAGAAAGCATATCTCCTAAGTTTAACTTAAGTATGCTGAAGTAAAAAGAGGACCTAATAATTAATTAATTAATTGGGTGATTTTCCTATTTTACTCTAACACCCCCCTTAAGTACAACTTGGAAATAAACTAAAAATACAACAATGAATGCATGGATAGATCCTAGCTACAAGGCCTAATGAGGTACCCATGTTCAAACAAATAAATCTCTCATAACTAGAGAAAAGGAGAAACCTCATGGGAAAAACCTTCTCTCCAAAAGAGAAAATGAAACAAATGCATACTAATGAAAGTAGGAAAGAAAGAAAACTCGATGTGACCCTCCAAGGACTATTTATGTCATGTAAGTACAATGAATGACCCCTAGATAGAAGAGAAAAGATGTGAATATCAATCCCCCATAAAAAAGTACCTCATGTGTCAATGATTAAAGCTTGAAGACATAATATGATCCACTACCTACAATCAACATTTCTCCCCCAGTGTTGGCACTAGATATTTTATCAGTGCTCCTTTTTGTGGTTATTTTGGGGAAAATTTGTGGTTGTTGGTTTTGGTTAGGGTGCTACACCCACATTTTTTTATTTTTTTGGTATTTAGCTCAGTGTGGTGAAAGTTATTACCTATTTGACGACCCTTGAGTGTCCAAAGAACCCCCAAACCTATATTTTGAAGAGGATTTGAATAGAGGAGTCTTCCTTGGTTGGTCATGATCATGTTAATTTTCTCTTGCATGCAATAAATGAATCTAAGAATGCTCATTCTTTGGGATCTCGTCTTATCCCAACATTTATTTGGAGAAGTGCAAGGATTGCCTCGTGGTGGTGATTAACCCTTATGTTATGGTTGGCGAAGTTTTATATTTATCAAAGCATGCATTGATTTACAAATTCATGGGTCTTTTTATTTCAACGGATTTTTTGGAATTATGGGTTAAGAAAAATTGAAGCCCTCAAGGTGATATGGAAATCATTTTGGCTACAAACATGTATTTTTTTTTTCTCAAATGGTAGACCAAATATTTTTTAAGTTTGATATTTCCACAACCAAGAAAATTTATTTATCAAGCCTCAATGTGTAGGGTTTAACCCTATGCAAGAGCTCTCATCCAATATGTCGGTTTGGGTTTGTCTTCCCCAACTTCTAATTGAATTCTAGTGTCAAGATATTCTTCATGTAATTGTAGTGTTAATAGGGAAACCCTTAGGCCCATCTTGTCAAAACATTGATAGAAATTATGTTACCTTTGCCAGAATTTGCATTGAAATTAATTTAAATAATCTACTTCTAGACTCAGTGGAGATTAGAATGGGCAACTTGAATTGAATTCAATGGATAGATTTTGAAGCTCTACCATTTTGATGTCGTGCATGCCATGAATATGGTCATATTCAGAGGAATTTTTCTATATTAGGCCCTAAATCCCATGAACTCCCTCCTATGGAGAAGATGATAAATATTAAAGCAAAGGGTAAGGCTCCTATATAGAGTGAGAAGTCAAATTCAAATGAATTTGTTCCTATGAAATCTAGATCAAAGGTGAAGACTACAAATAGACAGGGGAAGGTAGCTTCCAAAGTAGTCTCCAACAACTAGTTTGATATTCTTGATATCTTTGAGGTTATGGATTCAAAGGATCATGATGTTAGCATGGATGGACAAGCTTTAGGCATTTCTAATTATTCTTTGCTCAATTTCTCTGCTCCTACTCTAGTTTTAGAGATGTTGGTGGGTGTGTGCCAAGATGTAGATGGTCCTACTAAGAAAGAGACTAAGATTCAAGGGGCCTCAGAGATACCCATAGAAGGTGTGGTATTAGTCCTTGAAACAAATCCCTAATTGGAATCAATTGAAGGAAATGTTGTGATTTCCCTATACAAAACCCCGGGGAAAAGAAGAGGGTAACAAGAGGGCTCCTCCTTTGCTTGGTTTGTAGCATAAGAACATTGAGAAGTGGGTTTATAAGAAGGTTGTCAAGGTGGGTAAGAAGAAATATATTGAGAAATTGAAATTGATGGGGGAATCCTTGGTGGAAGAAATAGTCATTCACACCCTTGATTCTCACTTTCCTAATCCCCGAAAATATTGTGCTATCATGGAATGTTAGGGGTTTGAACAACATCCCTTGATAATAGGTTGTTCAATGTCTTATTCAGGATCGTAAACCTAATATGTTTTTTATTCAAGAAACTAAGCTTTTAGTAGAAGAAATTGTAAGTATTTCTTCCAAGATTTGGAGAGGGGGGCAATGTATTTACATTGGTGGTCAAGGCTTGGTTGGAGGATTAGCTTATTTTTTGGATCCTGAAAGAATTAATCCCTTTTGGTAGTTAGGAAATAGAAGTTGCTCTATTTTTTGGTTGCCTCTTGCTTTGAGTTTGGAGTTTCTTCTCACCAATGTTTATGCTCCTACTAAGTTTCTAGGTAATTTTTTACTCTTGTCTCATTTCATATTTATTCATTCTATTATTCTTGCTCTCCCTAGATTTTAGTAGGAGATTTTAATTCTATAGTGAGCCTAAATGAGAAGAGAGGGAGAAATGTGAATCTTGGACCCTTTTTGGCTTTAATAGGGGATAATATTTATTTTATCAAATTTGTGCATGTGGTGCCAAGAAATGGAACTTTCACCTAGAATAATTGTAGATGTGGTGAGGATTCTATATCAGAGAGGTTGGATGGATTTCTTATTTTTGAGCTCTAGATTGGTAATAATTGGACTAATTTTTTTTTTAAATTGGGTTGGGTGGGTTTGATCATTGGCCTATTAAGTTATATTCTTATATTCTCTCTATCCTGAAGCATCCTCCTTTCAAGTTCTAGCTTATGTGGTTGTGAGAATCTAACCTTTATAAGCTTATTGAGGTTTGGTGGACAGATGGTAATTTGGCTACTGGTACTAGGCTATGTACTCCTTTTTTAAAAGGATTTGGTATATCAAGTTCATGTTGAAAATATGGAACCAATCCTCTTTTAGAAACATTTTCCATATCAACAAACTTTTACAGGCTTAGCTTGAGGGAATCACTTTTTATATTAAGGATGATGGAATGATTGCAGAACTCTTGAAAGAGGAATTTATATGCTTCAAGGAGTTGGTTGAGTGGGAAATTTGTAGAGATATTTTTGAGAAATAGAAATTCAAGATAAGTTGGCCTCAATAAGGTGATAAGAATACTTCCTTTTTTATAAATTATTAAAGGATCACAAAGGTGGAAACACTTTGGTCTTCATCTCTTTACCCTAGGGGGAACGGTTGAATTCTTTTCTTGATATATCCCAAGAAGCTATTTGATACTTCTATTTGTTTTTTTATGATCAAGGTCTCCGTGACTTGGAAAGTGAGAGAATCACCCTTGATTATATTCCCTCATTGTTTTATGAAGAAAATAATAACTCCCTAATGCAACCTATCCCTTTGGAGGAAGTGGAGTTGGTTGTGTTCCAAATGAAGAAAGGCAAGGCTCCTATGCTCAATGATTTTCTCATTGAATTTTTTTAGTTTTGGGAAATATTAAAAAGTGATCTGCTTGAGTTTTTTTGTTAGTCTCAAGAAAATAAATAGATGCTTAAGGCCATCAAATCTACTTTCTTGGAACTTATTCCTAAAAAAGAAGGAGCCTCTTCCTTGGATTATTTTTGTCCTATAATGCTCTACAATGTCACTTTCAAGATAATCACCAAAATTGTTATGGAGCATTTGTAGAAGTTCTTGTCTCACTTGATCTCTCCCAAGCAAGGTGGATTTGTGTTGGGGCACCAAATTTTAGATGGTATTGTGGTAAAATCTAAGGCAATTCACTCTATACATAGCTCCAAAAAAATCCATGTTCATCAAGCTTGATATGTCCAAGGCTTATGACAAAGTCAACTGGGATTTTCTTTGAAATATTTTATTTTCTTTTGGTTTTGGCTCCAACTAGGTTGACTAGGTCATGAGTTGTGTGATGTTGGATTCTTTTTCTTTGTTGATTAATGGGATTCCCTCTTCCCTATTTTCTACTTCTAGATGGCTTCAACAAGGAGATCCTTTATCTCCTTATATTTTTATTTTGATATCTAAAGGCCTTGGGCACATGTTGAAGCATCATAGAGAGATGACTCATTCAAGGATGGATCTGGAACAAAAATATTAATCCTCAATCTCACCTCCAATTTTTCGATGACACAAAAATGGGAATCTATATTTTTACTTCAGATCAACAGGTTAATGAAGAAAAATCAAGTATTTTGTGTTTCCACTGTCAAGAGTATATTTAGCATATAATCAAATTGACATCCTTCATTTCTAGATTGCTTCTTTTCCTATGGAATACCTTGGTATTCTCCTCATTGTTGGGAGCCCTCGACATGACCAATGAAAGAAAATTTTACATCGATTTTGTATGTGGATGAGCCATTGAACTTTGAAATAGCTATCCTTTGTTGGTCACTTAACTTTATTGAAATTTTGGACTACATGCTTTTCCCATTTATAGATTTCTTATTGTAATAGCTCCAAAAAAATTCTTAAATAATTTGATTGGCTCTCCATAAAAAATTTATGGGTGGGCAATCTTGATAATCGAAAATGGATTCTAGCTAGTTGGGAGTTGGTTTGTAGCCCTTTAAAAGTTGGGAGCTTGATTTGCGACAAATAGAGCTTAATTGTCAAGTTTTAGCCACCAAATTGTATTGGAGATGGTGCAAAAATATTGACAAGTCGTGGGCAAGAAATCTCAACTTCAAATACCTAGGAGAAGTGGATGATTTTGATATTCTACAAGTGGAGTTAAATGGGAGAGGTTCATTGATTTGGAATACTCTAAAAAGAGAGGATTTTCTTATAAAATAACATTTGTTATGGATAGATAATAAGGGAAACAAAACTTTCTTTTGGGGTAATTCTTGGGACAATCACCCCTATTATTCTTTTTTCCCCTCAACTTCAATCTCCTGGTGAAATTTTCCTAGAATTTTGATGGCCCAAAGTGGTGGATTTTAAGTAATCCATTCATTTGGGATGCTCTTTAGTTTATAGATGGAAAAATTCCCATATTTGGCCTATTAAAGGATCGATAGAGGAGCATAATACTTTGGGCTCTATCTCGGATGTGAGACCTTATAGCTCTTTGGAGGAATTTGATAATCTTTCTTGGGGCTATGATCCAAAAGGTGTGTATTATATCTTTCTTGGGTATCATTCTTTTGTTGGAAACTTGCAGCCATTTAAAGACAATTTCCACATAACCCAAAAGAGATCTATGCAAATAAGTACTCATAATCTACATGCAAGAGAATAGACAACATACCCATGAAAATATTTCACAAGATATACCCTAGGAAAACCCTCAAGAGGGAAAAAACCCAACCTCCAAAAGCATCCATCTCTCATGTAGTATTCAACAATAATAATTACAATACATCTTCAGAGTCTCCATGAACACCATTGAAGCAACAATCCCTCTCCATGAAATTCATGTGAACAAGCATGCAACCACACATCCCATGCCATTCTTGAAACCTCCATAAATGCTAACCAGAGCTAACCTGCAACTAATCAACCTAAACAACTATTCTTGTGGTTGCTTTTATAGAAACAAGCTCCCACAAAACCACCAAGTGGTATTACACAAAACCATGTGACTAAAACCATGAGATTACAAAATCATGTCCCCACATTTAATATTGGGTACTTAATTTAATTATTTCCCCCAATATTAAATAATTACATTTTAGCAACTTTAACTTATTTCCCAATGTTACATACAACATAAAGTGACCCCAAGAATAATTACATTAAATATATTATGCAAGGTGTACAACACACCTTTTCCTAACATTCTTCCACTTGTTGTATACATTGCATAAAGGAAACAAGTAACCTCAAAACATGAATCAAATGAACAATCCATATAACCACATATACCATCATGGAATCAAAGTGCTCCATGTGCTCCATCAAGATACCTGCAACAAGAATCAAAATGGCCACCATCCAAGCATGAATGCTCTCATCCTCCATCATTCCAATGATCAAAGATAAGAATCCATCCAAAGAGAAGCCACATAATCCATCACAACAAAACATAAGTACTACCTCAACTAATATCCCAAACACATACACTCAATCCAAAGGTATCAATATGCACCAATAGTTGTCAAGATACACAAGCCCATAACTGAAATAGCACCCATAGTAAGTGCTAACACATCCAACTATCCATACCTCCAAGGTATAGAAATCATAGTAAAATCATGCCATAAATATATACACCCATAAACTACAATCATAACCTCCATGTGCAAAAATTTTCAAAGAATGGCATACACATCCAAGAGCTCCCACTACATGGGTAATGCAAATCTAAAAAATATCAAGGCATGTTGAGTCTACCAATAGCATCATATAGAAAGTGTAAACAACATCATGTAGTACCAAGGAATCATCCATAATGATATGCAAACTTGTAAATCAATCAATAACTTGTAAGAACTTTCACCACAAGTCTCCATAGCTCTCCCAAGTTCTCCACACCCAACAAAGGAAAAAGATAAAGTAACCTCCATGTCATCACCCAAGAACATAAGTGAAAACACATTACCACAAGCTAGTGATCACAATAGCTCCAACCAAATCTCAAACCAGTGTAATGTGAAACCAAACATCTAGAAAGATAACCAAGACCAACGAGAGAAACTCTACACATCATATACCTATAGAAAATCCTCCTACATACACCTCTAAATCTCAACTGTGTCAAGTATGATCTCCTCCACAACACCCCAAAAGAAAATCCATAACAACACCCAATCGTTCAATCACCAAGATCAAACATAACATATATCATGTAATCAACCTGGATGTAAGTCTCTCACCAAAGAAGATCAAACTAAATCCATTCGCAATGAAGGAAATAAGCCCAATACATATCCTAAACTCAACATCAAAGAAATTAATCACAATGCATAAGGAGATAAACATGCCAACACTTCTCAAATGAACCCTCCAAAACCATATATCCATAGCTCAAGATCCATGTGGATGAGGAGATAAAGCATAAACATAATGCACCTGAAAGAAACAATGGGAAATACCTCTCAAGTGAAACCATTGATTAGACCAAGAGTGGGGAATGAGAATTATCCTCCAAGACATCCAAGTCATCATGACTCATCTAAGAACACTCTCCTCATAGGTCCATGTTGAACTCACGTTCAACCAAGGTGTAGGCTCCTCAGACTTCCTACTAAAATCTCATCAAGAGTAAACATCTCAACACGTGTCTCTAACCATAAGAGAACTCAAGCCTCACCTATGTCTCCAAGTATCCATGAGTACCTGTAACCAACCAATCCATGCCAAACTCCAAATACAACATAGCACCATCATGAAGTAATCAAGCAAATGATCAATGTACCCAATGCCAAGAGAACCACCAAGATCAATGTCAAAGTCCTAATAGTTGAATCAAGAACATAACCATGACATCATGATCTCACACCTCCTCAAATAAATATCATGTGATCCAAAGAATCATAACAAGTACCTATATCATGCTAAAAATCTGATGTGCACAAACAAGAGTATACCATGACATAATAACAACCATCAAATCATAACAAGGATCACACATCAAAATAACAAAGCATGACACCTCAACCAAAGATTAAAGAAGTTTTGCATGGCAACCAAAGATGTCAACATATCCAAACCATATGAATATAACCATCCTCTGACAATGAAACCAAAAAATACCAATAAACCTTTATTGCATAGAAGTAGAAACCACCCAAGAGTCCATCCATGACACCAATAATCAGTATAGAAGATCATCCACCATCAAATGGTGAATCCACATCACTGCCAACAACTCCCACTGAACTGTGATACAGAGCTACAGGTGGCATCACGACAACCATCCTCTCCATAAAGACCATATAAGTCTACACACACAACTGAAATGTCAGTAACATAACAAGTAGAACCAAAATCTCCAAGCCAAGAAAATATCAACAACCGCCAAACCATCATAAACATATCCAACACCACCAATCCATCACTGTCAAAAGCTCCCACTAAAAAGTGTAACCAAGCTATCCCTGACATCATGATAAAAAACTCCTCATGAAGATCAACCAAAGGCCCTGACACAATCAAAGAGCTCAAATGTAACAAGAGCTCCCAAAAGGCAAAGTAAAACCATGATCCTCATACCAAGAAGATACACCACCACAACCATAATCAGGAACCAATCCAACACCACCAATAATGCACCTACATAAACCATCATAACATGCCAAAGTATTTAAATCACAAGAAGCATCCATGACACCATGATCACCACCAAAATGTACCAACAACTAACAATCCAACTATGTCCACATATCTGCATAACATAGGTCTCATATCATGACTGTACCTGGTAATACCATCTCACCTCATCAACATGACAACAAAACCAACAAACCAAGTGACTAAACCAAGCCACCAAAACTAAACATGCATCAACATTGAAATATCAATGGGAAAAGACAACCCATGTCCAAGTCATAAATGCAACATGTAAATATAGACCACCTACAACATTGCACAACTTGTAGATACAATAATGCAATATACAAATCCAAACATACACTGATAACCATGTCAAATGAGAGAATAATCTGAGATGTACAACTGAGCATACGATGAATCTAATATTAAATATCCAAGATCCGATCATCCATAAACTCATAGCATCACCATAGTCAAAGTAACCAATAAATAGCTCAGATAAGTAAAATATCAAATAAACCATTCCAAAATAACTCCAAACTTGATCCACTATGTGGTGCTTTGAACAATATATCCTTCAACTATTCGAAGTCCAAAATCTAACTTTGTATGCACTCGATATCACCTCTCGAAGCTCAAATCAAACATCTAACTTTGGCCAAGAAAAACACTATCAAAACAATAAAATCTAAAAAAACTCTATCACTACAATGTAGAGCTCTAAGTCACCTTTCCAACGAGTCCAAGAAGTCAAAAATCTAACATCGTGGGCGAAAGTTATGCCCTCTAAAAACAAATTGCACAATTCTGATATGAAATGCAATTAGAGGTGGCCCTCAAGTGGAGCCACTGGTGGCGGTGTTGCCTTGGGTGGCGTATCAGTGGTGGACCCGAAATAAAATTTCATATCATTTAAATTTTTACATTTTAAAAACTTTCATCGAGCCCCTCTTTGAAAAATTTGTGGCATTTAATTTTAAAAACGGATTAAAAAATTGAATGATAAAATTTAATTTAAATTTGGTTTTAAAATCCCAAAGTGGGGTTGCGGTATGCTAGGCCCACCAACAGTAGTACCTGTTGGTACCACCAGTAGTGGGTGCCATAGGTACTGCTGTTAGCGGCCAATAGGTCGCTGCCTGCAGTACGACGTAGCGGTGGGGGGTCCAACCCCCCACCAAAATCTTTGTATATTTTTTTTTTTAATAAAAAAAACTTTCAGCCCCTTCTCACTTTTTTTTCATTTTTTATTTTGTAGGTAAAATTTTGGCTGACGGATTTTTTTTTAATTTTTATTTTCTAATGATTGTACCGTTGACGTCCATATGACCGAATAGGGGTATGGGCAAAAAGCAATTGCAGTTTTTTCCATTAACCAAAATAGGGCAAATTATATATCAAAATTTGTCTCTCGGCCAACTTGAATCCAACCATGAGGTCCATTTTGTTCCAAGATGTTATTTGTAAGTTTTCCCCCACAAAACCCCCATTTGAATGCACAACCAAGAAACCCTATTTTGCCAAAAATTTCTTACAACCCAAATCTGTAAACAACCCATCAAAACAACAAACCCAAAACCCGTAGATCTACAATAAACAACCTGCAAAACCCTCATATCTTTCCATTCCTTTCATTCTCTCATGCAATGCATAGATTCAAAACTCAAACAAGATTTTTCTCAACCAAAGGTTACATAACCACAACCATGGCTCTGATACCAAATGTTAGAAACTCGCAGCCATTTAAAGACAATTTCCACATAACCCAAAAGAGATCTATGCAAATAAGTACTTAGAATCTACATGCAAGAGAATAAACAATATACACATGAAAATATGACATAAGATATACCCTGGGAAAACCCTCAAGAGGGAAAAAACCTAGCCTCCAAAAGCATCCATCTCTCATGTATTATTCAACAATAATAATTACAATACATCTTCAGAGTCTCCATGAACACCATTGAAGTAACAAGCCCTCTCCATGTAATCCATGTGAACAAGCATGCAACCACACATCCCATGCCATGTTTGAAACCTCCACAAATGCTAACCAGAGCTAACTTGCCAACTGATCAACCTAAACAACTATCCTTGTGGTTGTTTTTATAGAAAAAATCTCCCACAAAACCACCGAGTGGTATTACACAAAACCATGTCCCCACATTTAATATTGGGTACTTTATTTAATTTTTTTCCCCAATATTAAATAATTACATTTTAGCAACTTCAACTTATGTCCCAATGTTACATGCAACATAAAGTGGCCCCAAGAATAATTACATTAAATACATTATGCAAGGTGTACAACACACCTTTTCCTAACATCTTTAGCTTTACGGAGGGAGGAGAAAATTGAGTTTCCTTGGTGGAAAATAATTTAGAACAAGTTTGGATGACCTAGGTACATTTTTTTATGTGGCTTTTATACCATAATAAACGTCTCTCCTAAAGTATGGTTTATAGGGACCCTCTATTTGCTTTCTCTATAGTTTTCAAGAAAAGAGCTCTAGTCATCTATTTTTTTAATGCCCTTACTTTATGGAAATATATATTCTCTAGTGGAAGATTTAGAACCGGCTATTTGTCCATTCTACTTCCTTGGTTGGGCTTCAGAATAGTATGAGAAGACCTCTTGCCTCTACTTTCTTCCTCTTGGTTGTCTGGGATATGGGCCTTCTTTTATTTATTGACATATCAGCTTGGAACATAATTTCCAAATCTTTTAAGGGTGCTACAAGGGATCCTTACAAGTTTGGTTTAATATTTAAGGTATGATCAAAGAAAATATGGAAGTTAAATTTTCTTTAGATGATTCACTTACCTTATATGATCTAAGCCTTATTAAGCTTTTGAAATTATCTCTTTTGTCTTCCTCTCAAGTTAGGCTTGGTATTAGAGTCTAAGTGTACTTGAGGGTGAACATATCTAGAATATGGATTCCTCCTCCCTTTTGTTTCCTAAAAATAAATACAAATGGTTCCTCTTGTGGTAATCCTAGTGCTACAAGGATCAGTGTGTTGGCAAATGGTTAGCACTCCCCTCGGGA
The DNA here is from genome assembly GCA_007115665.2 of Sequoiadendron giganteum. Classification (NCBI taxonomy): domain Eukaryota; kingdom Viridiplantae; phylum Streptophyta; class Pinopsida; order Cupressales; family Cupressaceae; genus Sequoiadendron; species Sequoiadendron giganteum. Next base: position 657,089,557 of record CM021105.1, on the reverse strand, counting down.
TTCATGACATGGCTTAACCACCACTCATGGATCCATTAACTTTTTTAGTTGTATTGAGCATTAACAGGTCAACCTTTTGGTGCAATAAAAACCATGGGCCAACAATTGGTATTAGATTCAAAGGTTTCAAGTTTGAATCCCCTCAAGGAACCCTGAAAGGGAGATTATTGGCAGATGGTCAATGCTCCCCTCGGGATTCGTGGCATAGCTTAACCGCCTCTCATGGATCCATTAACTCTAGTAGTTATATCGAGCATTAATAGGTTGACCTTTTGGTGCAACGAAAATCATGGGTCCAACACAATGGTGTTGATCATGATAGTAGAGGAATGATATAGCTCCTATTCTCTAAGCATATGGGTATTCATTTTAATAATCAAATGGAAGCTTGGGTGATTTTTCAAGATTTAGTTCATGCTTGCTCTACGAGATGGAAAATATTTGTTTATGAAACTAGCTCTTTGAGTTTCCCTTCCAAACAAAAGGAATTTTCAAGAGTCATCTTTACATTTAGTTTTGGTGGCCAAGTAGATTCTCAATATAGCAACAAAAAAATGATTCTATTTATTTTGTCCACATCCATAGAGAATAGAATAAGGTGGTTGAATGTTTAGCTAAATGGGCCTCTAAGGGTCCATATGGCTGGAATGTGGGATATTAGGTTGATTTGACTCAAGAGAAGGCTCAATAGTTTCTTAAGTTGATCCATGAAGACCAAGGAGATTAATTGTTGTTGATGTGGGTTTAGGTGTATTGGTTATGGTTGTTTTTGTGATATGTTTATGGATTGTGATGTTTGGCTCTATGAGTACCCTTAGTGGACTTTCCTTTTGGTGCTTCCCATTCTAGCAATTTCTATCTGGAAATCTCTTTGGTTTTCCTACAGTTAACTTTCTTTGATTTATATATTATGTTTTTTCCCAAAAAAACATTTCTCCATTTAGGATAAAATAGAGCCATTGGTGATTAGAGAAGTCATTCCCATAATTTAGATTAATAGGGAATCCAAATCTAAAAGTGTGTCTCTAAATGTTGGAAATATTGTTGTTTGTTATTATTGATGTCAAGAATGAAATTATTGTCCATGAATGTTATTGATGTAAAAAAGGAAATTGTTGATCCATGAAGGAAAATGCATGAAATTATAATGGCTAAAGGCCACTAATTGAACCTATTTTACCTTAACAAAGTATCATCTAAATTCCTAAATTACTTGGTAATGTTGGTCAACCCTCCTCTACTTTGGTGCCCTCTTTGTAAATTGAAAAATAAATTTAAATTTAAATAGTAATAGGTTGGCGCCATCTTGGAGCCCACAAAATATATATAGGGACATATCCTTTGGAAAAGATGAAATTATGAAATGTTACCTCTCTTCATATTAAACACCCTCTCCAAGTGGTATGAGGATATAAAATTTAAATAAGAAGGTTGGATGGAAAGCAACCTTGGAATAAAAAGATATATCATTTAAACACAAGCAATTTTTTGAAGGAGAGAAATATAGAAGAACATTCAAGGCATATTTTTGTGATGGAGATCTATTTATATTGTCATCCATTGAAGAATTATCTTTAAGAAGTCAAAAAATTTGTCCATTTAGCTCTCAGTATAAGAGATTGATGTCTCTTGCTAAGTTCATTCTTAGTGATGGGGATTGGTGTCTCCAATGGGTTGGTGCCTACAAAAATTTTCAAGAGTATTTTATGTTGAGACTGGATTTAGATAGTAGATCCAAGTAGTACTTTCTTCGTGGTTTTCTCCCGAAAGGGTTTCCTCATAAAATCTTGTCTCTTAATTGTTAGATCTTGTGTGATTTCTTTTATTGTGGTTACTTAATTTTAATTTAGTAAAATTTTATCTTATACTAATTCACCCTCCCTCTTAGTGTAAGTGTGTTCTCATCACTATAAATTACCCAAATATCCACATGATAAAATCAGGTAATGTCAATCTAAAATATTGTGAAGACTAATGTAGAACAAGCTTTGAAGACAATGATGATGGGATAACAAAATTGATGGGGGTATCATGGAAGAGGAGATGAATGTCCTCAAATGAATCCTCCAAATCTACAATGTGAGACTCCATAAATAAGGATGATATGTTTGATAGATGTGAATCCCAAGCTATTTTATTTGTAAGAGGATGAATATCCTATTATAATGAATATATAGGGGCTATGGATGTAGCAATACTAATATCATCAAGAACAATAAAAGATGGAGATATGATCTTGATAGGAGTGGGGGCAAGAAGAGAAGTCTTGGTACCTTTGAAATAAAAAGACCTATTATATACTCAAACTCCTTTAAAGTATCATCGTCAAAGGGTATATTATCTGCATCATCAAGGTGTAATGTCATAAAATTTCACCCCTTGCAATTTCACATACATTCTTGTATTTGCTTTAGTTTCAATTCCCTTATCATTTGTGTAGGTTCATTTTAGACATTGTATCAATCTTTTCCCCTCTCAAGATGCTTTGTACCGCTTTTCAAAAACTAAATTCATGTGTGAGCTTTACATTAAACCTTGTACTTTCTTTGTTCTCGTCATTTTGTAGCGTGATGTGTCTGGACACTAGTGTGTCGCATGGATGTCTACACACTGTACTAGTGTCCTACAATGTTTTGATGTTTAAACGACCATTTTTTAGTGCCTTGCCACTTGTCAACAACTTATGTCGGTGGTAACGGCTTGGGACACCTTGTAACCGCTCGGGAAGCTTCTTTTCCCTCCTATTCTCTCTTTAAAAGCTATCTTTTCAATCAATTTTTTCTCCTTCTTGATCTCTCCCTCTTGGACACACTCCTTTCTTTCTCTCTTGCTTGCACAACTCTCTTTCTTGTTACATCAGCCTCAATCTCTCACATTATAGCAACACTCTACATTGCTCTCTTTGCTCTCGCAAGTATCTCTCTCTTTGGATTCCTTAAGCCTTGCAACTCATATCTCTCTTACCTTGTGCTTGCAAGCATCTTGGGATTTCTCACATACCATATCAATTGCATCTTTATCTCATGATATGGTTTCTCCTCCTTGAGTGGGGATTGCTTTTATCACATCATATTTGCTTATTTTGTTCATTTTCTATCTAGTTTTCTATGGAGGTGGGAACACCAAAACGAGGGTTTGACTGAGACAAACCCCTATACAGCCCCAAAATTTTCTCTTAATCTTATGTACATAGGTATTGAAGATATCTCCTTGTTGAAGGCTTCATTACTTGGGTCGTTGTGAGAAGTTTATATCTCTTCTTCTCTTACTTTGTCATTTATACTTCACTTTACTTCAATTTTGTTATATTTTGTTACTTTCTCATGTTCCAAGACTTCTTAGCAATTAGAGTGGAAGTAGTAACTCTATTGTTTTTTATGGAATTCTCAATTTTTAGTCCGTTGAGATGCCAACGCACATTTAGGACTCCAGTGTGCCATGCTTCCATCTATTTGTTACACTAATGTCCTTTGGCCGAAAGCTTGTTAGTTTGTCCAGAAAACCTTTGTGGCGTGTTCTTTCTGATTTTGAAACTCTTGCTTTGTTCCTTGAGGTAGTTTAGGGCAGTTCATCCCTTGTGATTCTCTTGAGAATAAAGAGACTCATGAGTAGTGAGTCCCCCCACTCTACATTTTGGTGAACCTGATGTGAAAACACCTTCCCCAATCAGAGTGATGCGCCAACCTTCAGCCGACTTGTTTAGACATTGTTTGTTATACTTAACTTATTATTTTCAAAATGAATTTAATATCCTCTTTTATCAATTTAGTATCTGATTTTATTCAAAGTGTTAATGATGTTCCATTTCATGCATGTCATGGTGACTTGGCTAAGTTTCCCATGTCATTCGGTATCTTTGATACTTCTCATGAAATTCATCTTACTTCAGAGGATATTTTGTTGCAAGAAGATGAAATCATTGATACTTTTCTTAATGTTACTCTACCTTCTCTTCATTCCAATGCACTCTCTTCTAGAGATGATGCATTAGTGAATGATGAATCTCTTCTCTATTCCAATGCACTCTCATCTAGAGATAATGTATCAATGAATGATGAATCTCATTCCACATCTGATCTTCCCTGGATCGATGTTGAGAATATTTCTTCAAATAACTATTCAACTAGTTATCATGAATTTGTAAATGTTATCTATGTTTTTGTTGCCTCTCAAAGGCCTAAGAGATCAGCCATTTATCTAACTCCTTCTAGTCCTCCTAAAAGTATTTGTTTTATTAATGGTGTTCCATTTGATAGTGATTCTCTTGATCTTTATAAGGCTCCCTCTTATAGAGCAATAGCCCATACTTATAAGACTATAAGGAATAAAAAAAATGTCAATCAACCTACTCCTTTACCACCTTCTCAACCAAGCATTCCTCAAGCACCTAAACCTACAACTAAAACACCTAGTGATTATGATCTTGTCGAGTAACCCCATGTTACGCCAACCAAGATCTCATTGCGGGACTTGCTTTAATCTACTTCGATTTTTCAAGGTATGCTTCAAGAAGCCTTACAAAAGATCCTCTTGCCTTCTTCTGCTAGGTCGATAGATGTTAATGCATTGATAGCTCATATTCTTGTGGATTCATCAAATATTATGTTCTATCCATAGGAACTTCTGCCTTTGAAAGTACAAAAGCAAGTAGACCCTCTAATGATCATAATTAATATTAATAAAATTGGCATTAGACATACTCTCATTGACATTGGTTCAACGCTCAATGTATGTAGTATTGATCTATTGCCTAAAATTAATATTGATTCTTCCTCTTTAGCTATTTCTTCTCTTGTTATTCATGGGTTTGATAATGTTGGTTGACAACCTTTAGGCATGATAGTCTTTCCTTTAAGGTTGAGACTCATTAGCATACCCACCCTTGTATATTTTATGTCTAGAAAAGTTGCCATATAATATTCTCCTTGGTAGACTGTGGATTCATGATATGGGTACAGTCCCGTCTACCTTGCATAAATCTATTAAGTTCATTTGTAACAATCAAGTAGTCATAGTTAGGGCCGACCTTGAGGCTATGCACTTATGTGAGATGGTAGTTGTCGGTCAAGCTTCAGTTGTGCCTACTCTTATCCCTTCAGTGTCTTCCAATGTGTTGATGTCTATTCCAGTAGTACTCGTTATAAAAGGTTCTCTTGAGATATATGTCCCTAATGAAGATCCTTTTGAAGCAAGAAATCTTAAGTCCACTCTTTCTACTTATCAAGAAAATGCATATCTTGGTGATGATTGGGGTTCTTTAGACTTTAAAAATTCCTTCATTTGGGAATATAAAATTGACCCAATCCACTTAAAACTTCCTATAACATCATCTAAACCTGTTATCAAATATAGTTATTCTTTTGCATCGCGAGATAATGTGAGCAATAGTTGTAATGTTATTAATGTTGATCCTCTCTCCTCTAAGGAGGATGACCATGACCATACTCCTATTAAAGAGGCCAATTTTGGTAGCCCTGTCAAGAAGGTTAATGGTGATCCTGTAAAGGAGTATAATCCCTAATGGTGGAATAATGCTCTCTATGAAGATCCTCCCCCTTCTCAAGATTTGAAAACACATTATGAACCTGGCTTTAAACTTGTCTCTAAGTATGGTTATGGGTGTAAAGGTTGTGGGCATAATGAACAAGGCATTTAGGTCCCTATAGAATATGTACCTCATAAGCATAATTTGGGGCTTGGTTGCTTGAATGAACAATCTAAATGGAAATTGTTGTTGAATGATGTGATTTCCACTCAACCTCATCCTCCTTTATCTGATGTCTTATTGTCCTCTTCTTGTGAGAAGTTAGGCTTTTCTCCACAAGAGAAAGGGCTTCTTCACTCCTCATTCTTTGTCTGAGCAAGAGCATATTTTGTTGAGGCTTCTTAAATCACACTTAATTAATCTTCCTCCTCTTACACATAGGAAATTTCATAAACATGATAAAGAAAAATATTCTTTCAGTGTGTATCATCGAGTGCCTAGCCATTCCACTAGTGAATGTAAGGCCTAGAAGGAAAAGATACAAAAAAATTGTGATTCTAGTGTCATCACTCATTTATTTCCTAATGCATCTGCCTCTTGTTCAAATAACAAGTGATATTGAGGTCTACCTCTATCTTGTATGCTCTAAGTATTTTGCATGGTTCTCCTCCATTGTATGTTGGGGGCAGTGATAACTTGTTTTGTAGATGTGTGTCCCCCTTAAAGGACCTCCTCTCTTTTTTTTATTTATTTCAAATGAAGTGTCCCTTGATTAGACCCCTTTTTCTTTTGAAGGGTTCCTAAGGGACCCCCTTTGAAAGCTTTTCTCTTGAATGAATTCATTAGCGTCTAGCTTGGGGGCATCCTAACTAGACTTGTCTTTTCTATGGTTGTCCTATAGTGTAGCTTGTAGCAGCCACAAGCTTATCTGACTAGTCTTTCTCTGTAGGACCAAGAACTTGTAGAGCTCCTTTGCATCAATATTTCCTAACATTTTTAGTCTAAAAGTGAACATGTTGCTTTGCAGGTGCACTTGTGAAGCTATTTTTCAATCAACCTTGTAGTACCAACCACCTGTGAGGACCAATCAGACTCTATGGAGCCTCTCACATCGGTCTTCCCTCAAGTGAGATTACCTAGGGACCCTCTTTGCAAGTTCGAGGACCTATAAAGCACTTGCATCGTATGGGATGTTTTTGTTCAACTCTATAGGAGAGAGTACCTACAGAGCCTTTTGTTCACCAACCGTAGGTTTGAGCGCCTACGATGATTTTGTCCATCTTTCATAGGACCGAGTACCTATGGAGCCATCTCTCTCTTCTCTTCTCAATTGTATATACCAAATCGAAGATCTATATTCTTCTTCATCCTGAGCATATAGCTCTTTTTCTCTTCGACATTGATTGCTTCCCTGTCTATTGTATGCATTCTTCTCTTGAAGCAATAAATCCTTACATTCTTCTCTTTGTATAAGAATTCCTCTATGTGTGATTTCTTAATTTGGGGACGATGCATAGTATTGAGACAACCTTCTACATTGAGGTCTCTTTCACTTTGTAGACTAAAATGTTGTTAGTTCGTGCCTATGTGTTTGATTTTTTATATATTCTAACCCTGTGATGTAGTGGTTTTTTCTGTTCAAAGATTGTTGTCTTGTGTAGGTCTTTCTTGTCTAATGTGTTTGTTTTGTAGGTCTTCAAATTGGGGGAATGCTTCCTTGGTCCAAAGAGTTATCTGCTTCCTCTACAGTATCCTTTTGGTATCATGTTGTTATTTATGTTTAGTAGATTTCCTTTAGCGTGCATATTAGTGTAGATTCATATGCCTGCTAAAGTGTGGGTAAAATGTAATATTGTAAAATTGCACCCCTTGCAATTTCACATACATTATTGTATGTGCTTTAGTGTCCATTCCCTTAGCATTTGTGTAGGTTCATTTTGGCCCTTGCATTAGCCTTTTCCCCTCTTAGGATGCTTCAAACCCCCTTTTCAGCAACTACCTTCGTGTGTCAGCTTTACTTTAAACCTTGTGCTTCCCCCATTCTCGTCATTTTGTAGCGTAATGTGTTTAGACTCTAGCACGCTACACGGAAGTCTACACACCGTGCTAGCATCTTGTGACGTTTCAACATTCAAACAACCATTTATAAGTGCCTTGCCACTTGTAAACAACTTTTGTCGATGGTAACAACCTAGGACACCTTGTAACCGCTCGAGAAGCTTCTTTTCCCTCCTGTTCTCTCTTTAAAAGCTATCTTTTCAATCCATTTGCTCTCTTTTTGACCTCTTCCTCTTGGACACACTCTCTTCTCTCTTGCTCTCTTACTTGCACAAATCTCTTGCTTGTTACAACAACCTCAAGCTCTCATGTTATAGCAACACTCTACATTGCTCTCTTGGCTCTTGCAACTATCTCTCTCTTTGGCTTCCTTAAGCGTTGCAGTTGATATCTCTCTTACCTTGTGCTTGCGAGAATCTTCGGATTTCTCACATCCCCTATCAATTGTATCTTTATCTCGTGACATGGGTTCTTGAGCGAGGATTGCTTTTATCATGTCATATTTGCTTATTCTGTTCACTTTCTATCTGGTTGTCCATGGAGGTGGGAACACCAAAAGCAGGGTTTGACTAAGGAAAACCCTTGTACAACCCCAACATTTTCTCTTGATCTTATGTATGTAGGTATTGAAGATATTTCCTTATTGAGGGCTTCATTACTTGAGTCATTGTGAGCAGTTTCTATTTCTTCTTCTCTTACTTTGTCAACTTTACTTCAATTTTGTTATATTATGTTGCTTTCTCACATTCCAAGACTTCTTAGCAATTAGAGTGGAAGTAGTCACTTTGTTGTTTTCTGTGACATTCTCAGTTTTTAGTCCGTTGAGACACCAATGTGCATTTGGGACTCCAACGCATTTCTCTTTCATCCATATTTTGCGTTGACGTCCTTTGGTCGAAAGCTCGTCAGTTTGTTCAGAAAACCTTTGTGACATGCTCTTTATGATTTTGAAACTCTTGCTTTGTTCCTTGAGGTAGTTTAGGGCAGTTCGCCCCTTGGGATTCTCTTGAGAATAAAGAGACTCATGAGTAGTGAATCCCCCTACTCTACACAAGGGTAATGAGACAATTTGTATTAAGACCATCTAGGAATGGATATATATGAGGGTCTCCATATATATCCAAAATTCTAGTCCAAAGTGTATGGAGATAATAAATTTTTGATATAACACACATAGTGTCAAGATCAACACTAGATCAAATGAATCCTACAACATGATCAATGATATTATCCTATGCTAATATACTCCTTAGTGTTTTTAGTTCAAGTATGAGTCCATAAAGATAAGGAAAAATATTAAGCCACCTGAGACATGTAAGGATCTTGTTTCACCAAGATGCATAATTATCTGTATTTCATTACAAAAATGATGAATAAAAACTCATGATACCACCTCAAATAATAAAATTAGACTAATAACCTTGATGCATATAAAGTAGCTCAAATGAAGTCATCTCACACAAACAAATATTTCTAGGAGCCAAGATGTCTAAGTAATCACCTAGAATGTGAAAGAATGACAAATGAAAATAAAAAACCTAGGGAAATTTTTAGAAAAAGTGCAATGATAGATGAGAAGAGCACCAAAATATCTTTCCAACACTATAAAATCATAGAAATTAGAGATCCAAGAAAAAGTGAGCTTGGGAGCCAAAAATGATAATCTAACTTTAGTAGGTGATAAAATATTCCAACAAAATAATTGATAATAAAACTTACACCACTAGAAAGTGCTCAAGACCAACTTGCTAATGATATTTTTTTGTCAAATTTTGACATTGTATTCCCAAGTTATGTCAAAAAGAAAACAAATAACTCTTTTAGGGTAAAAAACTAGTGTTTGAGGCCAAATGGTGGTACAAAGTTGATGTCACCCTAATGTCATGCTAACATTAGCATCCAAATTATTCTTTGGGTTGCCAAATATTTCCCCTTGCACTTTAAAAGTGTTGACTTTGACTATGCTCAAAATTATCAAACAAGGACAAAAAATCATAGAAATTAAACTATAAAATTTCTATTAGTGAAGAAATTATTTTGAGAGTGCTAGAGATAGTTCATTGGATGTTTTTACCAATGATGTGGGTTATGATGATATTTCACCACTAGTGATACCAATGTTCATAGGTTACCATGATCCATCGGTGGTAGCTTTGAATGTTTCCTAATTCACAATAGAGATTAGGACTAAAAACCCTAACATGCGATGCCAAGAAATTAAGTTGGCAGCGATTTAAAAAAAAAAACATTGAGTTTGATTTGACCTCCCTACTAATTGTGGCTACTATGCTGACATCACCACCTATACAAATAAATAATTTATACGTTTTTGCAAATAAAATATCATTATCAAACCATTTTTTTTTTCTAAATATTTTTTATGAACCTTCATGCCAATTTATTACATAGGGTCATACAAATTGTACAATACTATATGGCCTATACATATTTGTATGGTTGTATGGAATTCAATGTCTTGATTTTGTGGTGCAGGGGCATTAGGAGCCTCATTTAACTTACTTTTTGTTATTTTTTAGTTTTAGGTTTTTTATTGTGTTTTGAAGTCTCCTAAGGTCATTTATGACCATTTAGAATCATATGGGTTCATTTTGGAGTGCTAAGTGGGTTTTTGATTAAAAAGTGTAAAAGTTGCCATGTTAGAAAAACAAGAAACAGTTACATGCAAATCAAGAACCATTCTGAAAAAATTGGAAATTGTACCTAAAATGAATTTATGCACGAAAATAAAGGTTGGGGGGAAGAAGGAAATGAAAGAAAAGAGAAATTTGACATGAAATGGGATTGCATTTTCCAGTTTTTACTATTTTTCAGTCTGAGTTTCTTATGGTAAAAACATGTACAGTAGATTACGGGCCTAAAACCAATGGGAAAATTTGAATACATGAATCTAGTTTAATATTATTTTGGTTTGAGTGAATTTCATTAAGTTTTTCAAAATTTATAAGCAATTTGGTGTAGGTCACCTGGAGCTCTGCCTAGGGTTTCCAGTTTTGGGAAAAAGGTCATAACTTTCTTTTACACCATTGGATCTTGATGAAATCTTGAGGGAAATTCTGTATTAATTTTATCTTCAATCTCACTGGAGTGATTGGACTCATTATTTGTTTTGTGAAAGTTATTAATGATTGTTCCTTGAAAGAAAGCAAATATTATTGTGTGTTTTCCAATGTTGCAAGTTGTTTTGTCATTTGGTACAGGTTGTACGGTCTATATTTTGATCTAAAATCAATTGGATTTTGTGGATATTTGAATCTTATTTATTTTTTATTTTTGTGACATCAATTTTCAAGTATTGAGGGAGATATTGACATTTTAGTGAAAACTTCTAGAAACCCTACCAAGGGTTCCAGTCAACAATGAAAATGCAAAATCTTGAGTTTCCTCCATGAGAAAATGATGAAACCTTGTAATATTTTTTTTTTTTTTATGTGTTCAACTACCTTGCAAGATTTTGAATCTTGGCTTGCACGTGTGAAGAAGGATTAAAGGAAATTTTGTTGCATTTTGATATCATTTACAGTAAAAAATCTTCATTGTAGTTGTTTGGTCCATCGTGTTTATCAACCATTTGGCCATGAATGTTTGGAAACCCATTAAAGGTATTAGAAAAATGTTTTCCCTAGTCTATAATGTTGATGGTGTTTTTTAAACAGCAACAACTTAGATAGAATATGATATCCTATCTCTCTTGAAAGGTAAATCTCTATGGGAAAATAGATAACCCCAAGGTCTCTCATGTCAGCTCTTGACAATGCAGTAAAACAACTCAGTGATAAATGTGAAAATGTTGGTAATCACAATGGGACCTTACTACGAGCAACAATGGATTTCGAATCTTATAAGATATAAACAAAAAAATTGATACTTTGAAATTCGATTAGAACCCTGACAATAAAGAAACAACAAAAGATAAAGGTTTCAGAGATAATCTTAAAACTACTTTTAACCCTAAGATTGAAAATGCCAAAGGATGAAATGCTTAAAATGGACCGATCTCTGATAAATTATTTTTTGCTTGACCTGGATGAATCTTCAATTCCACAGAAATAGTGCAATCTTCTAAGGTATTTAAAGATTTTCAAATCATAAACATTCATTCAGTCAATCCTATTGCAATTGAGGTGAATAAACCTTCATAATTGAACTAAGCACAAATATAAGTCCAGGATAACTTTGCAAAGTAGCTAACAATTAGCTAACTGCAAAAAGTATGGACTAAAGATCGCTACAAACACTCCAAACATGAAACCCTAAGCATTACCAAATCATTTAACCATAACTATTAAGCAATTTGAAAGATAGAATAACAAGAACCATGCCAGATGATATTCCAGAAGATAGATACCAAACACAATATCCCTCTTATATTAAATCATCCACAACAGAAACAATTCCAGTCTTTTGTTACAACACTTGCTTGAGAATAAACTCTAACCTGCTCTAATATCACTTAACTATTTTCTCCTGGTCTACCTTTTCTTCCCTCTCTACTTCCTAATCTCTATCTATATCCTCAAATGAGGCAAAATGCCCATTTTTATAGAGAATTCATAAGATAGGTTGGCCCAAATTATAATTTACAATAAAACATGACCTACAAGAGGTTGGTCTAAAAGATATTCTAACATATGAAATGTGCCATTGGCACCAATTTCATCCAAAACTGCCAAAATATCAAAAGGTCGGCCCAATACATGTGAAATAATGGGAAGCAGAAATATAAATGTAACCCTATATATTTATTCCCCATCCTTGTCCTTAGCTTTATCTTCTTCACCATGTACGGCCAACAGGACCCTATCCAACTCAGCAATAGGTGGTACAGGAAAAACCCTAACTTTTCTCTCAAAAGACTTGATATCTTCTCTTGCCTGCCTAATTGTACCATCCCAATCGGTTTTGTTGGTCAAATACCTATCCATGACTACAATATAAGTTGCAGCATCATCCAACCAATGTCCAGTAACTGGCCCTTCACTGACTGGAGAATAAACATCCCTTCACCATTTTCTAAGTTGCTCCAAATTGAGATGTTTTGGAGCAAACTTCTTCCTTCCAGTCATGACCTCGAAGAATGAAATGCACCTATCATGAATGTTGGTTAGAGCATCCTCAATCTGCCTCGCCTATTTTTGGATCTTTTTCAGGGCTTTTGCCTCATTTGCAGGATTTCAAACCATTCCCAAGGTTCAAAAACTCTTGGAAAAGAAAGAATCCTGCACTGTAAAAATTTTTCTTTGGTAAACCCCATGATTATTATAGTTTTCTATAGTAGGAGGTTGGTATCCACATCATCTTGTGCCAATGCATCCTTTAACCAATCTATCAATCTCAGTGCATCCCCTCTGGTTGACAATATGCCCTTAATGGCATCATCTCCTTTAACTTGGACACCCTGCGGCCAAGTAACTGCAGCATGTGAGGTGCCTTTCATCTTTTCTAACTCGGAGATTATTTCTTGGGGTAGAAATCCTGCAGTAGAAGAGGATGAGCCAATATATTGCAAAGGTTTCATCAACTCTTGCAAGTATTTCCTTAATTTTTCATTCTCCTTCTCCAACTCATGCCTAGTTTGTACTTCCTTCTTCAATCTCCCCACAATCACTGCACTGGAACCCTCACATTCTTCAATATCCTACTCCACAGTAGCATGCCCCAAGTCAACAGTCTACACATTATAGTCCTGGGTAGTCACATTGTCCCTATTTTTGTTTGGAGCAGGGGTAACAATATGGGCCACTCGGTTACCTGATCCATCCCTTTCAATTTAGGATACAACCCTTGCTCTCTTTCTAGTATTTTCCTTCTCTACATTAGCCATGAGGGCATCCCAATTAGGACGAGCATCCTCCACTATTACCATTTTTCTCTTCAATTCCCTCTCAAGCCAATCCAGAATAGTTGACCCAGCAGGCACCGTGTCTTGTTTATCTTGTTCCTTCTCCTGTTGATCGGTAGTTGCATCTTTCTCAACACTTGGACTTTTAGGAACATCCACAGTTGGGTTCTCTTCTTCTTGTACTTGCTCCTCCACAACCACATGCACTGGTGAAGGGGCCCTAGCTGGTATTTCCTCCTTTTGAGGAGACTTGTCTACTTGATCTTTTGTAGGAGAGTCTACATATGCCACCAAGGGAGATTGAACCACCCTATCAATTCCTACCTCTGCCCTAAAGAGGTCTCCTTTTTGGAATTATTCCTTGCCTAAATTCTTAGGACTTTCATCCTTTTTTGGTTCTCCCCGTACACTACCAGCATCATGAGGAATGGAGGGATTTACTTGTTCAACACCAGGGATACTCACTAAAACATTCTCCTTTGCTACAGTATCGCTTGGGGAAGGATTCCTCGACCTCCTCATGTAAACCCGTGTCTTTTCCCCTGAGCTTTCCACTTCTACCACTGGTGGCTCAATTTCCCTGTCAACCCTAGGGGCTTCCTCTACCCTCTATGATGTCCTCATGACTCTTCTCTTCTTCATGAATGCATGAACACTTCCAATCTCCTCCTCTTCCTCCTGGTTCTTCTCAACCTCTTTCCTAGATGCATGTTTCCTCTTCTTTGGAACAGGCCTCCTTTGTTTGCCTACCTCTACAGCCTTCTCATCTTGACCCTCTCTTAACTAGATTCTAAAAGGAGAATCCACTTTCTCTTTGCCCTTTGGATCTGGCTCAAGTGAAGCCTCGGAAGCAGCATGAGACTCTAAGTCTCCCATCAGTTCATAGGTGCATGGAACACCCTCACTCTTTAGCTCTAACATTTTATGTTTTAACCACATTTTGGTATATTTAATCACTGGGGCCATAACCTGATCTAAGTCAGTCTTTTCTTCTTCTAACCAGTCAACTTCCCCCACTAGTTTATCCTTTACTACCTCATAAACATGACCCTAGATCACATTTCCATCTTCCTCTACCTAGTCAGGGATGGCCTTTACATTGTACAATCTCACCAAGTCCACTGGAAACCTGGAAAATCTCTTCTTTCTCACCTCGAACTCATTAGCAAGGTTAATCCAGTAGTCTTCCATGTGAGCCTTATGGCTATAATCCCTATTGGTCTTCTTTTGAGCCTTGCCAGTAACATCAAACCTTGCTCTTTTAGAATGAAAAGAGAGCCCAAGAGTACCCATCTCCTCCTCTGAAGCATGAGCAGACTGAATGGAGGCACAAACTTCTCCCATTCTTATCTTCAAAGGGAAATCATTCCCAAAACCTGTCTTATGCATTTCTCCCTTCACAACATTGTCAAAGTCACAAATTTGTCTAGTGACTTCCAACAACACAATATGATCAGTGGGATATCTAGGGAGTCTATAGCGAGCCCTCTGAAAACCATTAGTTCTGACATATGAGAAGGTTGGGAACTGGATAAACCATGCTCCATATCTCTTTATCAACTATTTTGCCTTGTCTTAGATTCTCATATGCTCTGCTCCCTGGAGCAACCTAGTAATATACATTGTGAAGGCATCATTTGACCTCTGGTAGCTTCCACCAACCAAGTGTAATTGTGGTTACACTTCATAGATAGCATCCTGCCCAAAAATACCCATAGTGCTCAACCCTTTGTATGGATGAAGTCTGGACAATGAATACACTAGGTAAGATGTCATAGTGAAAGTCTTGGTTTGCAAGACATTACACAACTGATGATGGATCACGTTACTGATGACACTTGTCCAATGATAGTCAATTCCCTGTTCCATTTTGGCAATCACATTAAAAATCTAGGTCTCACAAACCCCTGCACTCTTCAACCCTACCAACCTACTGAGAAGAGTGATGACATTGTAATACTCCCTCTTGATCTTAAGCTTTAATAGTTTCTTAGGCAACTTGGAGAAATGTGACTTAGGCTTCTCTAGCCAGGAGTTGATCACCTGTTGAGATTTGACTATGTTCTCTTTATAATAATTTCTAGCAACCTCTATGTCAAAGCCCACCACATGGGACCTATCAGGCATGTCAAAGGTTGTAGCAATGGCCACAATACTGAAACCAACAAGAATCCTTCCCTGGAGATCGATTATTCTCTGTGTCCCACTATCATAGTTTCTGGCATAGTCAAGCACCAACTCGTAGCACTGCACTATAGAAGGGAAACTTGCCACATAAGCCAACCCAAACTCCACCATTCTTTTTGCCAATAGAGGAGGGCTCGGTGCTGACATCTCAACCTTGAACTCCTCATAGTCCCACATGCCTATGTTTGTATCTGTGATCCCTGACCAGATTGAGGTCAGCTTGCTCTCAGGAATTCTGCTCTTTATATCTAACTTAACCTTTTCTACATCTGAGATGGTAGAAGCCTCTGCACCTGGATTTGTTGCCTCCCCCTTGCCTTGAGCAATAACATTCTATCTTGATCTTGCCTGAAAACGCAGGAAGATAACCACAATTATATCTATAAGAAACAATAAGTGTAGAAAGTCATTACCTCAAAGTTTCAGATTTAGCCCCCCTTGCAGATTCTGCACTGGGAAGGATTTTCGGAAAAATCCGGACAAAGCGAATTCCAATGAACCAAACATACAAAATCCCATAATATCCTTTAAACTCATTAATTAACAAAGAGAAACCATTAAACATACTCAACATAAGCTCCTTAAATCAATCAAATAATTTACCAATAAACCCATCATTTATAACCATCAAATTCAATACTTCCCATTAAAACTTGGAAGAATCCGCCAGAGACATATTTTGGCAAAAACAACAATAGTTATAACTAACCCGAGAAAAATGAAGAGACATGGACAATTCGGGAAAATCCGGGTGGGACGACTTTTTGCGAAATCCAGATATAACAATATTAAAGCTCGAAATCGGTAAAACGACCCGATCGCAAACCTCGGGAAAATCCGGATGGAATGGATTTTGGTGAAACCAAATGAAAATCTGGTAAAAAGTGATAAAAGAGGAAGAGATAGAAAAGTCAGGGAAATTCGGGGGAAGCAAAATTCCGCGAGGACCTCGAAAACCCGAACCTGTCTACATCTTCACTACTTTTGCCAAAATGATTCAAATCACTCTAAATCCATGCCAGAACTCCGAAACTAACTCAACCTGGGCCTGAAATGAATAAAACGTGAACTAAGGACACTCTTCACATAAATTTGAAGAGGATTGGCTATGCCCTAGGTCAAGAACCCTAAATAACCATCATGAAAGCACAGGGGCTAAACATGACCTGGTCATACACCAAAATGGAGATTTGAAACTAAAGCAAGCAAATTCCCAAAATAAGAAGCAGCACCAGACCAAGCATATATGTCCAATCAATCAAGACAGACTGGTACCCCAATGGACAACCCCAAAATGCTTCAACGATGACATGCACCCAGAAGAACCAGGAAACCACGAAGGACCCCCAAGCAAATGAAGAAAAGTAATTGAAATCAATAGAAAAAAGGGCACATCTACATACCATGAAGTGTAAAGGTTGAAACTGGTGAAGCCAACAAATAACCATTCAATGCAAACCGGATACAATCCATGCACAGGAAA
This sequence comes from Sequoiadendron giganteum, assembly GCA_007115665.2. Lineage (NCBI taxonomy): Eukaryota > Viridiplantae > Streptophyta > Pinopsida > Cupressales > Cupressaceae > Sequoiadendron > Sequoiadendron giganteum. The sequence continues at coordinate 657,072,484 of CM021105.1, read as the reverse complement.
TGCAAACGCACAGTCGAAATGGCCTCAAAAATCCAGATATCCAGCAGAACGCCAAGAACCTCAAGACACAAGTGCATATGATAGAAAATGCACAAAATCAAATGATCAATTAATTCTCAAAGAATCAATATATCAAAGCTCTAAACGTTTGCACAAACGCCATTAATGCATTCGACAAGACAGCCGCGGCCACAAAAACTTCAGGAATTCGACTCTACGACGGACTTCAGGGATTCGATGGGGGGACGAACTTTGGGGAAATCCAGACCATACGGATTTTCCCGAAAATAGGGCAGAGATAGCAATTTTGGATATTGGGAGGAAACCGGGAGAATCCGATCTAGGCGGATTTTCCCGAAAGCAATGAAAAACCCAAAATAAAGCCAAAACTTCAAATTTTCAATAGATTTCATAAGTTTTCCAATTCAATGGGCAAGATGGATATTAAAGCACAAACCCAAGTAAGCAAAAACCCCAGAAAAGAAGGGCCAAAACACCAAAAAGCGAAAAAAGAGGGCCCAAGTTTCAGTGGGGCGTGTGTGCAAAAACTGCACAACAAATGGCGACTTTGCTAGGGAAATTTTTCAGAGCATTTCAAGGATAAACTAGAGTCAAGAACCCAGAATCTCTGGTTTCAATCCTCTCATCAAGACTCCTATGAACAAAGTTTTAGAAACCACAAGCAAGAAGATATTTTCTTATACCAGGGTCCAAGTGTGTGTATTTTGCATTGATTCCCATTCTGCAAGTACAAGAAGAACTAGAGCAAATTTGACCAAGCTAAATAAAATTCAAACTTCAAAAGCAACTTGGATAGAGCCTCGTTGCCAGTCAAGCATTCATAGCCCCGACAAGGTTATCACTGTGACCCTCCCAAGCATAGCTCTACTACCAGTCAGGCGTCTATAGCCTCGGTAGAGATACTAGGATACTCTTGATAAGGTGAATCCCATTCAAATTTTCAAATTTTTTATCTTTCTCTTATAGAACTTTCTGCTTCACCTTTGTGAGTAATGAAACTCACGCTCAAGGATGAGGAACACAGTGGCATTGAAGCAGAATATAAGATTTTTCACCAGGCCAAACTACTCAAGAACCCTATGCCACTCCAAAAAAAATTTTATTATAATGTGAAATGCGAGACCCAAATATATTCCAAAGTGTATCCAAAATAAGTGATTCTAATTCCCCGTACAAAGAAGATCAGATAAAAGAAATCCTCCACTTGATTCTAAAAAATTGATTAGAGTTTATAAAAGAAATTTTTAGAACAAACCTGAACAAAGTAGCCCCGGTGCAGAGGTGCAACAACCCAAAGAAATGAGGAACCCGAAAGCAAAACAAACCAAAGCAAACTTAACTACAAAAGCAAAGCAGAAAGCAAAACTACTCAAACTATGTACAGGATGAACTGCAAGCAGTTCAAGGTTGAAAATAATGCTTCAGCTGCTGCCCATTAATAGGCAGCGAGATATCCTCACCAGTGACGGTTTTCAAACGAAAAGCATTATCTCCCAAAATTTTTGAAATCTGGTAAGGACCAAGCCAAATTTGATCAAATTTACTGTGCTCTCCCTTATGATCATGGGATTTATCCCAGTAAAGAACTAAGTCATAAATTGTAAAGGCCTTCACCTTAGCTCTCCTATCAAACCATATTTGTACCACACCCTGATGTTTAGCAAAGTTCTCTAGAGCTTCATCTTTTTTTCCTTCCAAATTCAATAGTTCAGCCAAATGGGCTTCACATTTATCTTCTTCATTATAGTACTCATTAATGAATTACAGGGTAGGAATTTTCAACTAAATAGGAAACACAGGTTCCAAACCATACACCAGGTGATAAGGAGAGGTTCCTATGGATGCCTTCTGTCTAGTACGGTTAGCCCAAAGAGAAAATCAGAGTTGGGTATGCCAATCCTTAGGATTTTGTTCCAACAACTTACAGATAACTGTCAGTAGGTTCTTGTTGGAAGACTCAGCTAGACCATTACCCTGGGGGTAATAATTGGACAAAAACTTAATAACAATCCCATGATCATATGCCCAATTAGAAAACTTCAGTGATGCAAATGCAGGACCATTGTCAGAAACCAAAGACAGTGGACAACCAAAATGATTAATAATTCCTGATTCAAGAAAATTGATTACCACATCCAAAGTACACTATTTGCAAGCAAGAGCCTCTGTTCATCTAGTAAAATAATTAGTTATGGTAAGAATATACCTGTGGCCCACAAAAGATGAAGGATTAATTGGACCTATAAAGTCCATACCCCACTGAACAAATGGTTTTACCTCTATGACTAACTGAAACGGAAGAGCTGCATGTTTTTCCTTACTTGCTGTAGTCTGACATATGTGACAAGTTCTCACATGTTGGTGTACATCTTTGAATAAAGTAGGCCATTAATAGCCTACCCTCAAGATTTGGTGTGCAGTGGATGATGTAGAACCACGGACCGTACCATATTTCTCATGAAATTCAATCATCACTCTAGCAACTTCCTCCTTCCCTAAACATCTTAAGTAAACACCCTCATGATTTATTTTATATAGTATAGCTCCTTTCATCATAAAACTTCCACTCTTTAAGTGCAAGGCTCACCTCTGAATTGTGTTAAGGTGATCAGGACAATGTTGATTCAATAGATAGAAAATAATTTCATCATACCAGTCTCCTGGAGACACCTCTTGAAGGTAGTAATGTTGAGTTGTGAGATTAGGACCTGTCTCAACCATTGTCTTCGTAAACCCTTGTCCTCTTACCAATTTCATGGGCTGGATTTCCATATCATATTCCTGCAACATGGTTACCCACTTGGCCCTTCATTCACCTAAATCATTCTGCATCAATAACAATTTTATTGCAGGATCAGGCACTATGGCAAAAACCTTATTCCTCAAGATGTAATGCCTGAACTTCTTCACTACTCGGACCAAAGCATAGGCCTACTTCTCTACATTGTGATATTTCAATTCTGCATCTTTTAAGGGAGTACTCATGAAGGCTATAGGGTGTTCATCCCCTTGATTAGATTTTTGAGTTAACATCGCCACACAAGTATGGTCAGAAGCGAATGAATATATATAAAAAGGTTTAGCATAATCCAGACCCACCAATACAGGAATTTCAACAATAGCCTTCTTGATTTATGCAAATGCCTCCTTGGCCTCCGTACTCCATTTTATCTTTGCTTCTTGTTTTAACACAACGTTTAATGGCTTGACTATCTTTGCAAATCCAGTGATAAATTTCCTAACAAAGTTAATCTTTCCAAAGAACGACTTCATCTCCTTACCTGCAGGAGGCCGAATCTTCAAGATAGCCTGAATTCTTTCAGGGTCAATAGTAATACCCTGTTCTGAGATAATTTGTCCTAATAACTTTCCTTCAATTATATCCTTAAAAGCAATGTCCATAGCTCTTTGGAATGTAGGTCCAGCGTTGATCAATCCGAATGGCATCCTTCTATAAGCAAAAGTTCCCCATTTGGTAGTAAAGGCAGTCTTGTGCCTATCCTCATATTGCACCATGACTTGGTTGTATCCAAAACACCCATCCAAAAAGGACATCATTTGTGATCCGTTGACAATCTGAAGCACTTCATCCAGTGAAGGAACTAGATAATTGTCCTTTTCTGATGCTCTATTCAAATTACTAAAATCCACACATAGTCTGATTTCTCCATTCTTTTTCTTCACTAGAACCAAATTTTCCACCCAAGTGGAGTGTCTTACTGGAAATATAATGCGTGCTGAAAGCAATTTCTGCACCTCTTTCTAAATAATGGGTTCTAATAGAGCATTAATTGGTCTCTGCCTCTGTCTAAACGGTTTGACATCTGACCTCAAATGGATGATGTGTGTGATGATTGAAGTATCATATGTTTTCAAGTCTTCATAACTCCAAGCTATTACATCATGATATGTGTGTAAGGTATCAATAATCCCCTTTCTTTCCTTTGGAGTACATACCTTGCCAATAAGAACATTCTTCAAGTCATCTGGTGTCCCCATATTATATGTTTCACACTGGTTGCTAATAGACTCTCTTTTAGTCTATTGTTCTCGATCTCTTATCTTATCTAGGTCAAAAATTCGTTAAAGTTGCACCATACCCTTTGGAATGGTATTAGTCTTTAGATTGATGATTCCTCCAAAGTCAGTTTTTGCTTCCTGAGGATCTATCTCATCATAACTTGAGAGGCAAACATGTCACAGCTTGTAATAAAGTCCAAAATATGCTTATCATCTTCAAATACCTAAAAGTTGGTAATGTTATCAGGCACTGAAGGGACTGGGGTGAGCTCAACTGTAAATTTCTTCAATTCTAAAAGTGACAAAGGCTGTAAGGTGCTGGCAACTTGAGCCAAAGAATCAACAACCTGTTTTTTGTTCCAAGGGATCAATCAGATATTAAAGGCATCAAACCCCTCAATGAGATCCCACACTCTATGCTTGTAGTTGGTCATTCTTCCGTCATGGCATGAATATTGTTTTCTTACTTGTTTGACCACTAATTCAGAGTCTCTGAATACTTGTAATATTTTAACTTTCTTTCTTGATGCCATTAGCAAGCCATGGATCAAAGCCTCATATTCAGCAACATTATTAGTGCATTGGAACTGGAGTTTGTGAGCAACAAAGTAATTCTTACCTTTAGGACTAATCAATTCAAATCCTGCTCCAGCACCCTGTTTGGATTTAGATCCATCAAACCTTAATGTCCAACAGCCATTAGGTTCTTTCAGCTTCATTTTACCTTGTTATTTGTTGGGAATAGGGAGTCCTTTAGGAAGCATTGAGCTCTTATCTTTATCACCATTTGATTCTTCCTGCACATTGAGTCCAGTAGGTGGAACTAGATTAAGGCATTTTTGTATCTGTCGGACAATAGTCTGGTATAAATCACATTCTAGCTCAGAATGAGGAGAATCATGTACTCTGCACCAACTTGGAAGCAATAATTCTTCAAATGTCATGCTTCCTTTTAATTGCATCTGGTCTTCCATACACTTTTGGATGAACTCTTGAAAGTTATCCAACAAACCAAGCTGTCTGTCCTCTTCATTATTTAGTTCACCTTCTTGTTCAATCAAAGTATCAAGATCATTGCTCTTCGTAATGTGGTCATTTGAGGAATATTGCAACATAAAAAATTCTTCATCCTCTGTAATTGATGTAGCCAACACATAATTCCCCATGCTAACTTCGGATATCAACACCTCATTCGAGATATTTTGGTATTCCATGATCACATGTTTCATTATGGGTTCTCTTTCAATTCTAATATGATTTGGAACTCCTTTCCATGGTAACCACATATGAGAATGGTCTATGAAGGTGTATCCATTTAAATCTTTAGTGAAATCCCTACCTAAAATCAAACCATAAGTATTAGGGTTGTCAGCAAGTTGGATATTGATCACTTGCTGCACCCTAATATCTGATGCAAGCTGTGTAGGAATCATGTTCAATTCTCCTACTACACTTACCTCTGTTTTGTCCAATCGAGTAACCTTCTTTTGAGAGGCAATAGGAGTAATACCTAATGCTTTGCAAACAACAAAAGACATAACATTTTTAGAGGCTCCTAAATCTAGAAAATAATTATGCAAATTCTTTTCGAAGATACGAACAAAAATTAGGAAAGGAGGACTTTCCATCTTACCTTGAAATAGATTCAAATGATTATTAGCTTGTGCAACCTAACCTTTATCCTTATCCCCCCTCTTGTCTACTGGTGGGACTTGGCTTCGGGGTGTTTGAGAATTAGAAGACTAGGTAGCAGCCTCATTGGTGGATACTCCTTGTGATATTGTATTTGAACTAAATGATCTCAAAACTGCATTCCTAATAGCAAGAACTCTTAACAACTGAAAAACAGAGAGACTTACCTTTACTTTCTTGAATTCCTCAATCACATATTCACCCAATTGCTCCACATTCAGTTCAGCCTGAGATTCTTTATAGCCATCGGCCTGCTTATCCTTGGAAATTTTAGCATTTTTCCCCTTCAATAGGTACTGTGTTGGCATCTGAGGATAGGACGAATTGTTACTAGCTTGTGGATCAAGTGGAGTATTGAAATCGTTAGGGGGAATGGAAGTGGTGAAAGGACCTCCAATTTGTGGACCCCTGTTAGGCTTATTTCTTAAATCATACTTCTTTGCTGGTTGTTGAAACATCTAAACTTCTTCAACACCAATTTTTTCTTCATCCAAAGGGCCATTATCATTCTCATTTTCTTTGTTAAATAACTGGGAAATCTCATCTTCATTCAACACCTGGTCTACCTCATCCTCTGTAATAGACACTTCTTCTAGTTCATTTTCTTCACCCTTTGGGAATGGGGCATGATTAAGTACTAATACTGGAGAATCATAAGGGTTTGAAGGTACAATTTCTTGTCTAGTGGAATTATTCTCCACTTCATATTGAAAGATAGAAGTTGCAATCTGAAATTCAGTATAGTCTAACTCAGAGTGTTGACTTGTTTTATGGAGCCTGCACCATCCAAAAAAAGTTGCTTCTGCTAAGTATACACCATTCAGAGGTTTCTCTTGAGTAGTAGGTTGATCCAAAGGAGTAGGAATCCCTCCATTGTTAGGCCCAGTATTACATGATCTGTTCTGCCTAGGTTGTTGCCTTCTGTCAAATCCTTGTCCACCTTGATGGTTTCTATCATAATTTTGACCAGAGTCTTGCCTCCTATCAAAATTCTGACCAGAACCCTGTCCTCTGTCAAATTTTTCATTCCTGTCAAAGTACTGACCTCTTTCGAAATTCCTATTTTCCCTGCCATAGCTAGATTGTATATTCTTCTGAGCAGCTTGAAGCTGGTTATTCTGATTTCTCAAATAGGTTACCTCTGTATTCAACCTCTTCACTTGTTCAGACAACTCATCCAACCTTTCCTTATCTAGGTTATTAGGTGGTGTTGGATTACCTCTAGAAGGATATCCGGATATATTCCCAAAACCAATAGCCTGATTCAAGACCTCTTAATTCTGCAAATATGTAGGGAAACCAACCTGTTGCTACTGTAAGGGTTGATTAATCCTTTGCTGAGGATAAGAAGTCATAGGTTGAGCTTGATTTATAGGTAGACCTGGATGAGAGACCAAAGGTAATGACAGCACAGGATTCATTATTGGAGCATGACTAGTCAAATCCAGGGCTTGAATTTGTCTAGGGTGAGCAACAGGTCTTAAGGATGGCAAAGGTCCTGATAAATGTTGCCTCAAGTTTGTACTGACCTTTACTACTTCTGCATATGCAGTGAGCAAAGTATTCAGAGGATTGGTCCTTTGTTTTAGGAAGGTGGCCGTAAGGCTATCCAAGGCTTCAAGGTATATCTCCAAAGCCGTATTTTCATTTCCAGTGTAAGGTGCTTGGAGTCTGGTATATTCTCTATGAAACCTATCATTGAATGATCCTATGGGTTCGTTAATCTCTCTTTTTACTCTAGTAAAATGCAAGTATAGCTCATTAGCACTGATGGGAACCTTGAATTTTTGCAGGAATGTAGCTTCCAACTCAGTCCAATTATGGATGGAAGCAACAAGTAAGTGATTATACCAATAGTAGGCTTCTTCTCCTAGGGAGTAAGGGAAAAGCCTACATGCAACATCTTCATGGTTAATCCATCTATCCCTCAGAGAAGTCTGGAAAATCCTAATATGCTCTTCCGCCGTTCTATTTGGGTCATGGGTATGAAACTTAGAGCATAAATGTTCAGGATTCTTGGGCATAACATTGTAATTATTGAAGATCCATGGGGATGGATTAGTAGCAATAAAATCCATTGGTGGAAGCGGGGGTGATAATAGCTGATTTAAGACTGGTTGTGGTTGTGGAATGGGAATCCCCTTAGAGTTAGATCAAAATGAGGATGATGGAAATGATGGAAGTGGGTGAGCTGATGATGATTCTTCCCCTCCTTTGGCCCTTCTTGACCTACTAGGGGCTTGTAACTCTTGGAATTCTTCTCCTCCTGGAGTAGATCTAGTTCTTCTTCTAAGCCTCTCAGGAGAGATGGCGTTTAAGAAACGCTCCAGCTTGCTTATCCAAAGGCCCTCCTTCTAGCACCAATCTGTTGATGGTTTTTTTCTGCACATCAACAACTTAGACATAATATGATATCCTATCTCTCTTGGAAGGTAAATCTCTATGGGAAAAGAGATAACCCCAAGTTCTCCAATGTTAGCTCTTGACAATGCAGTAAACAACTCAGTGATAAATGTGAAAATGTTGGTAATCACAATGGGACCTTACTACAAGCAACACTGGATTTTGAATCTTATCAGATATAAACAATAAATTGATACTTTGAAATTTGATTAGAACCCTGATAACAAAGAAACAACAAAAGATAAAGGTTTCAGAGATAATCTTATAACTACTTTTAACTCTAAGATTGAAAATGCCAAAGGATAAAATGCTTAAAATGGAATGATCTCTCATAAACTATTTTCTACTTGATCCACATGAATCTGTAATTCCACAGAAATAGTGCAATCTTCTAAGGTATTTAAAGATTTTCAAATCATAAACATTCATTCGGTCAATCCTATTGCAATTGAGGTGAATAAACCTTCATAATTGAACTAAGCACAAATATAAGTCCAAGCTAACTTTGCAAAGTAGCTAACAATCAACTAACTACAAAAAGTATGAACTAAATATCATTGCAAACACTCCAAATATGAAACCCTAAGCATTACCAAATCATTTAACCATAACTATTAAGCAATTTGAAAGATAGAATAACAAGAACCATGCTAGATGATATTCCAAAAAATAGATACCAAACATAATATCCCTCTTATATTAAATCATCCACAACAACAAAAATTCCAGTCTTCTGTTATAGCAATTGCTTGAGAATAAACTCTAACCTGCTCTAATATCAATTAACTATTTTTTCCTGGTCTAGCTATTCTTCCCTCTCTACTTCCTAATCTCTATCTATATCCTCAAATGAGGCAAAATGCCCGTTTTTATAGAGAATTCATAAGATAGGTTGGCCCAAATTATAATTTACAATAAAAAATGACCTACAAGAGGTCGGTCTAAAAGATATTCGAAAATATGAAATGTGCCATTGGCACCAATTTTATCCAAAACCGCCAAAATATCAAAAGGTCATCCCAATACATGTGAATTATTGGGAAGCAGAAATATAAATGTAACCCTATATAGTTATTCCCCATCCTTGTCCTTAGCTTTATCTTCTTCACCATGTACGACCAACATGACCCTATCCAGCTCAGCAATAGGTGGTACATGCAAAACCCTAACTTTTCTCTCAAGAGACTTGATATCTTCTCTTGCCTGCCTAACTGTACCATCCCAATTGGCTTTGTTGATCAAATACCTATCCATGACTGCAATATAAGTTGCAACATCATCCAAATGATGTCCAATAACTGGCCCTTCACCGACTAGAGAATAAACATCCCTCCACCATTTCATAAGTTGCTCGAAATTGAGATGTTTTGGAGCAAACTTCTTCTTTCCATTCATGACCTTGAAGAATGAAATGCACCTATCATGAATGCTGGTCAAAGCATCCTCAATCTGCCTCGCCTATTTGTGGATCTTTTTCAGGGCCTTTTGCCTCATTTGCAGGATTTCAAACCATTCCCAAGGTTCAGAAACTCTTGGAAAAGGAAGAATCCTGCATTGTACCAATTTGTCTTTGGTAAACCCCATGATTATTATAGTTTTCTGTAGCAGGAGGTTGGTATACACATCATCTTGTGCCAATGCAACCTTTAAACAATCTATCGATCTTAGTGCATCCCCTCCGATTGACAATATGCCATTAATGGCATCATCTCCTTTAACTTGGACACCCTGCAACCAGGTAACTGCAACATGTGAGGTGCCTTTCATCTTTTCTAACTCAGAGATTGTTTCCTGGGGTAGAAATCCTGTAGCAGAAGAGGAGGAGCTAATAGATTGCAAAGGTTTCATCAACTCTTGCAAGTATTTCCTTAATTTTTCATTCTCCTTCTCTAGCTCATGCCTAGTTTGTAATTCCTTCTTCAATCTCCCCACAATCACTGCATTGGAACCCTCATATTCTTCAATATCCTGCTCCAAAGTAGCATGCCCCAAGTCAAAAGTCTACACATTATAGTCCTGGGCAATCACATTGTCCCTATTTTTGTTTGGAGCAAGGGTAGCAATATGGGCCACTCGATTACCTAATCCATCCCTTTCAATTTGGGATACAACCCTTGCTCTCTTTGTAGTCTTTTCCTTCTCTACATTAGCCATGAGGGCATCCCAATTAAGAAGAGCATCCTCCAATATTACCATTTTTCTCTTCAATTCCCTCTCAAGCCAATCCAGAATAGTTGACCCAACAGGCATTGTGTCTTGTTTATCTTGTTCCTTCTCCTGCTAATTGGTAGTTGCATCTTTCTCAACACTTGGAATTTTAGGAACATCCATAGTTGGGTTCTCTTCTTCTTGTACCTGCTCCTCCACAACCACATGCACTGGTGAAGGGGCCCTAGCTGGTATTTCCTCCTTTTGAGGAGACTTGTCTACTTGATCTTTTGTAGGAGATTCTGCATATGCCACCAAGGGAGATTGAACTACCCTATCAATTTTTTCCTCTACCCTAAAGAGGTCTCCTTTTTGGAATTCTTCCTCGCCTAAATTCTTAGGACTTTCATCCTTCTTTATTTCTCCTCGTACACTACCAACATCCTGAGGAAAGGAGGGATTTACTTGTTCAACACTAGGGATACTCACTGAAACATTCTCCTTTGCTACAATATCCCTTGGGGAAGGAGTCCTCGACCTCCTCATGTAAACCTGTGTCTTTTCCCCTGAGCTTTCCACTTCTGCCACTGGTGGCTCAATTTCCATGTCAACCCTAGGGGCTTCCTCTACCCTCTGTGATGTCCTCGTGACTCTTCTCTTCTTCATGAATGCATGAGCACTTCCAATCTCCTCCTCTTCCTCCTTGTTCTTCTCAACCTCTTTCCTAGAGGCATGTTTCCTCTTCTTTGGAATAGGCCTCCTTTGTTTGCCTACCTCTGCAACCTTCTCAGCTTGAACCTCTCTTAACTAGATTCTAAAAGGAGAATCCACTTTCTCTTTGCCCTTTGGATCTGGCTCAAGTGAAGCCTTGAAAGCACAGCGAGACTCTAAGTCTCCCATCAGTTCATAGGTGCATGGAACACCCTCGCTCTCCAGCTCTAACATTTTATGTTTTAACCACATTTTGGTATATTTAATCACTGGGGCCATAACCTGATCTAAGTCAGTCTTTTCTTCTTCTAACCATTCAACTTCCCCCATTGGTTTATCCTTTACTACCTCATAAACATGACCTTGGATCACATTTCCATCTTCCTCTACCTAGTCAGGGATGGCCTTTTTATTGTACAATCTCACCAAGTCGACTAGCAACCTAGAAAATCTCTTCTTTCTCACCTCGAACTCATCAACAAGGTGAATCCAATAGTCTTCCATGTGATCTTTATGGCTATAACCCCTATTGGCCTTCTTTTGAGCCTCGCTAGTAACATCAAACTTTGCTCTTTTAGAATGAAAAGAGAGCCCAAGAGTACCCATCTCCTCCTTTGAAGCATGAGTAGACTGAATGGAGGCACAAACTTCTCCCATTCCTATCTTCAAAGGGAAATCGTTCCCAAAACCTGTCTTATGCATTTCTCCCTTCACAACATTATCAAAGTCACAAATTTGTCTAGTGACTTCTAACAACACAATATGATTAGTGGGATATCTAGGGAGTCTTTAGGGAGCCCTCTGAAAACCATTAATTCTGATATATGAGAAGGTTGGGAACTAGATAAACCATGCTCTGTATCTCTTTATCAACTCTTTTGCCTTGTCTAAGATTCTCATATGCTCTGCACCTCAGAGCAACCTAGTAATATACATTGTGAAGGAATCATTTGACCTCTGATAGCTTCCACTAGCCAAGTGCAACTGTGGATACACTTCATAGATAACATCCTGCCCAAAAATACCCCTAGTGCTCAACCCTTTGTATGGATGAAGTCCGGCCAATGAATACACTAGGTAAGATGTCATAGTTAAAGTCTTGGTTTGCAAGACATTACACAACTGATAATGGATCACGCTATTGATGACTCCTGCCCAATGATAGTCAATTCCCTGTTCCATTTTGGCAATCACATTAAACATCTAGGTCTCACAAACACCTGCACTCTTCAACCCTACCAACCTGCTGAGAAGAGTGATGGAATTGTAATACTCCAAAGAGTGATGGCATTGTAATACTCCCTCTTGAACTTAAGCCCGAATAGTTGCTTAGGCAACTTGGAGAAATGTGACTTAGGCTTCTCTAGCCAAGAGTTGATCACCTGTTGAGATTTGACTATGTTCTCTTCATAATACTTTCTAGCAACCTTTATGTTAAAGCCCACCACATGGGACCTATCAGGCATGTCAAAGGTTGCAGAAATGGCCACAAGACTTAAACCAACAAGAATGCTTCCTTGGGGACCGATTATTCTCTATATCCCACTATCATAGTTTCTAGCATAGTCAAGCACCAACTCGTAGCACTACACTATAGAAGGGAAACCTACCACATGAGCCAACCCAGACTCCACCATTCTTTTTGCCAACAGAGGAGGGCTCGATGCTTACATCTCAGCCTTGAATTCCTCATAGTCCCACATGCCTATGTTTGTATCCGTGATCCCTGACCAGATTGAGGTCAGCTTGCTCTCAAGAATTCTGCTCTTTATATCTAACTTAACCTTTTTTGCATCTGAGATGACAGAAGCCTCTGCAGCTGGATCTGTTGCCTTCCCCTTGTCTCAAGCAATAACATTCTATCCTGATCTTGCCTGAAAACGCATGAAGATAACCACAATTAGATCTATAAGAAACAATCAGTGTAGAAAGTCATTACCTCAAAGTTTGGGATTTAGCCCCCCTCGCGGATTCTGCACTAGGAAGGATTTTTGAAAAAATCCGGACCAAGCGGATTCCAACGAACCAAACATACAAAATCCCATAATATCCTTTAAACTCATTAATTAACAAAGGGAAACCATTAAACATACTCAGCATAAGCTCCTTAAATCAATCAAATAATTTACCAATAAACCCATCATTAATAACCATCAAATTCAATACTTCCCATAAAAACCCGGAAGAATCCGCCAGAGACGGATTTTGGCGAAAACAACAATAGTTTTAACTAACCCGGGAAAAATGAAGAGACACGGACAATTCGAGAAAATCCGGGTGGGACGAATTTTGGTGAAATTTAGATATAACAATATTAAAGCTCGAAATCGGTAAAATGACTCGACCGCGGACCTCAAGAAAATCCAGATGGAACGGATTTCAGTGAAACCAAATGAAAATCCGGTAAAAAGTGATAAAAGAGGAAGAGATAGAAAATTCAGGGAAATCCGGGGGAAGCGGAATTCCGCAAGGACCTCAAAAACTCGAACCTGTCTACATCTTCACTACTTTCGCCAAAATGATTCAAATCACTTTGAATCCAGGCCAAAACTCCGAAACTAACTCAATGTGGGCCTCAAATGAATAAAACGTGAACTAAGGACACTCTTCACAGAAATTTGAAGAGGATTGGCCATGCCCTAGTTCAAGAACCCTAAATGTCTATCATGAAAGCACAGGGGCTAAACATGACCTGGTCATACACCAGAATGGAGATTTGAAACTAAAGAAATCAAATGCCCAAAATAATAAGCAACACTAGACCAAGCATATACGCTCAATCAATCAAGACAGACTGGTACCCCAATGGACAACCCCAAAATGCTTCAATGATGACGCGCACCCAGAAGAACTAGGAAACCTTGAAGGACCCCCAAGCAAATGAAGAAAAGTAATTGAAATCAACATAAAAAGGGCACATCTACATACTATGAAGCGCAAAGGTGGAAATTGGTGAAGCCAACAAATAACCGTTCAATACAAACCGGATACAATCCACGCACAGGAAATACAAACACACAGTCGAAATGGCCTCAAAAATCCATATATCCAACAAAATGCCAAGAACCTCAAGACACAAGCCCAAATGATAGAAAATGCACAAAGTCAAATGATCAATTACTTCTCAAAGAATCAATGTATCAAAGCTCCAAACGTCCGCACAAATGCCATTAATGCATTCGACAAGACAGTCGCGACCACAAAAACTTTGAGAATTTAACTCTGCGATAGACTTCAGGGATTCGATGGGGGGACGGACTTCAGGGAAATCCAGACCATACGGATTTTCTCAAAAACAGGGCAAAGAGATAGCAATTTCGGACATTGGGAGGAAACCGGGAGAATCCGGTCCAGACGGATTTTCCCGAAAGCAATGAAAAACCCAAAATAAAGCCAGAACTTCAGATTTTCAATAGATTTCATAATTTTTCCACTTCAATGGGAAAGATGGATATTAAAGCACAAACCCAAGCAAGCAAAACCCCCAGAAAAGAAGGGCCAAAACACCAAAAAGCGAAAAAAGAGGGTCCCCACTTTCAGTGGGGCGTGTGTGCAAAAACTGCACAACAGATAACACCATGTTTCATTTTGTTCCATTGTTTTTTTGATTGGTGGTGCACCATTAGGATTATGAGAAAGCTTCCAAACATGAACAAATTTGCACTTTTGCAGCATTTGTATTGAAACCCTGTTTGAATGTGTCAAGTTAGTCTTGTTGTGGTTCCTTCCTCTACATCATTTTTGGTATCAAATCCCAAAGATCTGGGGAAGGGAATTTTTGGAAGTTTGTGTGTTGTTGTTGACATGTTGAAGTGAAGAACTTGGATGCCAAAAGACTAGGTAGTGAGGAAAAGGGAAGAAAACCTAGGTGAGGTATCACAAGAAGAATCCAAGAAAAGAAAAGAGATAACAAGATGTTGAAGCAAGATAAGAAGGAAGGCCTAAAAAAGAAGGACAAGATGAAAGAAAATAGGGTTAGCCTAGTTGCAGAGTTTGATAGAGGAATGGATGAGTTTGAAAAATGTGTTGAGCTTGTATTACAACAGTGTCTTAATAAAGCATATCAAGAAAATGTTTGGAATTGGCCAATGAGAAATAAGGTGAAGTGGCCTCTAAAGGTGTTTGTTCAAAAAAGAAGGAAGCAATAGGAAGCTAATAGATTGAGAAGGTGGTTGAAAGTACTTGAAAATCCATCCAATGAAATAGATGTGGAGGCAATTAAGTCTCATTGTTTTGAAATTAGTGAAAGCTTTAAGTGTGTAAATGCAGGCATAACAGTCAATGAAGAAGAAATCCTAAGTGAAGAAGATGGAATACTGTGTCATCCTAAGGAAGTTGAGATACTTGGTGAATGCATATTGCATTTTATTTTTGATAGTGAAAGGTTGATGAATAAAGAATATTTTTTGTTTTCTCTTAGAGAAAGACCAATGTTTGATGACATGCATGTTGAATTGGATGCTTTATTATTGGAAGAAATGGATATGAATGATAAGTTGTTTGCAGCAGTATCACAAACTAAAAAGTTTAATGATGAATGTAGCCCTGAAGTGCAACATGAACTATTCAATCCATATATAGAGATTGATCACATTCTTTGGAAGGAGATGGCAGGTTTGGGAAAAGAGGAACACTACTTTGTGTATGAAATTCAATAACAATTGACAACTCATATGGAAGTGTTAGAAGATGCTATTTATCAAAGGAGACCCTTAGAGGACAAGTTCAATCCTAAGCCAACAATAACACACATGGAGGATCTCTTGGGTGTTGAAGTGGAGTGTATGGTGCAAGGAGATAAGGAGGAGACCTCAAGGTCTCAATATTTTATTTCTAATCTTTCATTGGACTATGTATGTGCAGGTTTGTTAGACAAGGAGGTGAAAATTATTTAGAAGCAGGCTTTTGAAAGAGATCAGGTTCAGAGGAGGATGCCAAAAGAGAAATACCTTGCAAGGAAGAAAGAAGAGAAGTTGAGAAGACAACCTAGAGAAAACAAGTGGAAGACACAAAGAAAAATCCAAGAAGATACCAAGGCAATAGTGCAAAAGAATTGGAAGACCAGGAAGAAAAAAAAGACCTGCACTCAAGTGTGACTTGAGTTTTCTTCCCTTTGGGTGTATGGTGCAAGGGCATCAAGAGCCTCATTTAACTTACTTTTTGTTATTTTTGAGTTTTAGGTTTGTTAGTGTTTTTTGAAGTCTCTTAAGTTAATTTATGACCATTTAGAATCATATGGGTTCATTTTGGAGTGCTAAGTGTGTTTTTGATTAAAAAGTGTAAAAGTTGCCATGTTGCTAAAAAGTTGTCATGCAACTTTGACAAGTTGTCAAAAAAACAAGAAACAGTTACATGCAAATCAAGAAACCATTCCTAAACAGTTGGAAATATTTAAAAGGAATTTATGCATGAAAATCAAGGTTGGGGGGGAGAAGGAAATGAAAGAAAAGAGAAATTTGACATAAAATGGGATTACATTTTCCAGTTTTTACTGTTTTTTAGTGAGTTTTTGATGGTACATCCATGTATGGCATAATACGTGCCTGAAACCAATGGGAAAATTTGAATACATGAATATTATAGTTTAACCAGAGCGAGTTGCCTCATTATTTATTTTATGAAATTTAATAATGACTATTCCTTGAATGAAAGTAAACATTATTTTCTGCATTTTCCAATGTTGCAGGTTGTTCTATCATTTGGTATAGACTATACAACCTTTATTTTGGTCTTAAATCAATTTTATTTTGTGGATATGTGAATCTTATTTCTTTTTCTTTTTGTGGCATCAATTTTCATCAAGTATTGAGGGATATATTGATATTTTAATGAAAACTACCAAAAACCCTACCAAGGGTTCCAGTAAACAATGAAAAAGAAAAATCTTGAGTTTTCTCCATGATAAAATGATAAAACTTGTAATAAATTCTGTTTTGATGTGTTAAAATACCTTTCAAGATTTGGATTCTTGGTTTGCACGTGTGAAGAAGGACTAAAGGACGATTTGCTACATTTTGGCATCATTTACAATCAAAAATCTTGATTGTACTTGTTTGGTCCATTGTGTTTATCAACCATTTGGCCATGAATATTTGGAAACCCATAAAAGGTACTAGAAATAGGTCTTCTTTGGTCTATAACACCATGTTTCATGTTGTTCCATTGTTGTTTTCCTTGGTGGTGCGCCATTAGGCTTATGTGCAAGCTTCCAAACATGAACAAATTAGCACTTTTGCATCATTTGTATTGAAAACATGTTTGAATGTGTCAAGTTATTCTTGTTGTGAGTCCTTCCTCTGCATCATTTTGGAGCCCCTTCAAATGTTTGATTTTTTCTTGCTTAGATCTGAGCATTTGTATAGATATTTTTTGAGTTTTTGGACGTTCTAAATACAATGATGAGGTTTATTTTTGCTTCAAGATTCTTCATTTTTTTCTTGACTAAATCTCTCAAAAAATAGATATAAAATCACATATTTGATGCTTTGATACCATTTTGGATTTGATTTTTTAACCCCACAACTTCATAAATAACTTGTAAATAAAACACCTATCACATAGAGAGAAAAAGGTGATTGATTTGCTATGAAAGTCTTGAGAATTGTGTTCATCCAAAAAAGCATCTCAATGATTACAATATACAATAATGAATCCTTATGATAAGGAAAAAGCAAAAAACAAACCCTAGATGAAACCCTCCATGAGCTTTAAATTAGATCATAACATTTGTCATCATCTTATGCTATGAAACATAAAAGAACATAACCTAAGAATAAAAAGCATATTTCCTAAGTTTAGCTTGAGTATGCTAAAGTAAAAGAGGGACCTACTAATTAATTAATATATAAAAAATACAATCCTTGAGACTTTAAATGGTTTCCAATATAATGGATTGAAATAATGAGTCAAGTAATCAACATGCAAAAATGACCTTATGACATGTGTTTGGGAGTTACAAGTATCTTTAGAAGCTTTAACACCTTTCTCATGAATTTAGTCATCTGACTTAACTAAAGGAAAAAAACAATCTATTGGAAGACAAAATAACGACTACCCCAATCTAAAAAAGATAACTAATTTCTTGCACATCGTCATAAATTAAAGCATGAAGTTTCTATAGTCCATAGTAGTATTGTAATAGGATGTAAAAATTGGTACACAATTTTAATCCAGAAATCCTATAACAATACATTGTCATGAATGTTTTCGTACACCTCTTACTCTAATGAAATAACTAGCAAAAGGGAATAATAAAACAAAAAATATGCTACAAATACTAGAGAATAATAAGCCATTATAAGGGGAAAATGTCCAAAATTATCCAATAAGAACACAATTCATAATATAATCATTATAAACTAGCCACTAGCTTATATATATACCATAATTATGCCTTAATACTACCCAAGTTGTTACACCCCATTTTTTAGTTACTGGGTTACTTTTACCTTGTAAGTAAATATGATGATAAATATTAATCAAAGATTTAATATGTTCAATAGGTGAATGAAATATAAAAATATGCATTAAGATATCATTGCTTTTGAAGGTATGATTATGTTTTATATACTAATGTAAAATGTTATGAGTTAATATGTATTGTAATGTGAATGCTTTGATGATGCTAATGAATTTCATGTGAATGACTAACTACTTATGTGATGCACTAAGTTGGATGTAGGAAGGAATCAAGCTGTCAAGTACAAGAGGGGGAGTATCACTCAGGAGAAGAACTTGGTTTGGTAACCCTTAATGAGCCTAATTGAGCATACACCCACTCACACCCTAGATGATCAAGTAGATTCAAGTTAGTTTGGGAAATGGTAAGTAACCTCCTATCAGGGTTTGAGTATGTTTTGTATTGGTATGCAATTTTAGTCTTTGAATGTTCTAGTTTGGGGTTGTGTGATCGAGTCTTTAAGTCGGGTGAAAGTTCTTCTTTGTGTGTTCATATTTATATGCTAACAGATGAAGTATATATACACTTCATGTATATATGTTGATTGATAATTATATGAGTATATGTGCTTAAGTATGGATGTTAAAATAATGTTATACAAATATATAATATATATTATTTAGTGTATGTATATTGTTACGTTAATGTAAACATAATATTGAAATAGTGAAAAATAGGGAAATGGGGGGTTCACCAATTTTAAAATGTATATGTGGATGGACCTATTTTCCTTTATTTCATTAGGAAATGAGATCCACATGAAGAATTGACTTGCAACCCTTAGGTGAGTCAACTCAATAAGGGAATTTACTGATTTCCTTATGATTGAGGATGGGGTATCAACCAAAACATCACTTTTGGGAGAGAAACTAAAAATTAGTAAATCAACTCAATTATGCCCATTTAAACTTGAAACATCAATTTAAAGCTCAATAGAAATAGAAACAACAAACTTTCTGTAGATCTGAGAAGGGTTAAACACTATGTACCAGTCACCAAAATATAGTTTTGAGAGGAAAACTGGGACTCATTCACCTATAGGTGAATGTGTCTTTATGTAGAGGTTTCAACCAGCTTTCAAGAGCCTCTGATGTCAATCTGTAGCTTCTGTTTGATTCGGGTTTTAGTGTCAAAAAGTCGAAAATGAAATTTGTAGGTGAGATTTCGTGAATTGACGATAAATTTGACAACTTTTACAACTTTGACAACTTTTCCATTTTTTCTCTTCAAGAGATCTTCAATCCTTCTTTAACCTAAGATCTACAACACAAACAAAAGAGGGATTTTTGTTTTGTTTTTGGTGAATGGGGGTTTTCCTTGGTCAAATCCCATTTGGGTAATTAAACCTTGAATTGAAATAATGAAATATGAAAGGAATGATGAATGAAAAATGCTATGTTGTAACTCACCAAACCCTTGAGTAAACCTTTGGAGGGCTGAAATATTTATCTTGATCTTGCATGAAATGGATTCAATGGATGTGGATCTTGATGCTTGAAATATGACTTCAATGCTTGCTTGGATCTTTGAAACCTACATCACAATGTTAGCTCCAAAAACATGCATGATTGCAAATGACTTTGACATGATGTTTGAGATCTTGCTTGCTGAAATAAATCACTAATAAATCTTCTCTTGAATCCCTTTGATTATGATATTAGCTTTAGGAATACTTGCATGAAATCTCTAGGTGTTGAAATGATAAAAAGACCTTGTATTTATAGATATGTATCCTTAATTTCTCAAAAATTAAACATTACAAGCCGACATTAAAATTTGAATTTAGGGACATTAAAATACCATAAAAAACATAATTTAAATTTAGGCTCAAAGACCTAGGGAGGACCCATTTGCCCATGGGAGAATGGGTCTCAAGTCCCTATTCCTGGAACACACATTGCTCAATGTAAAGTGTTATGTGTTGGCATTAATTGTTGTTGGGTTTCCCCTACGAAAAATGTAAAAATTTAGACTTGTAGATGTAAAATAGGGCTTATTAAGGCATAATTAAGTCTAATTTAATTGAGGGGCCCAAAAAAGGTGAAAATGTAAAGGAGTACATTTTTCTACACTACATTTAGCCCCAACTTTAGTGAGAGGATGACCTTGCATCAAATTCACACTAAAGTAGACAAACAAGAGAGGTCTAATCACACAACAGTTGGAAAGATAAGATGACAAAGGTCAAGGAAGATGATTAAGCCCCTAAGATCTAAGATCTCATGGCAAACCAACAAAGGCACAAAGAGACACATACCTTTGTTAAATATGTAATAGCAATGACAATATACTCAATCATACACTGTCAAAGACTCAAAGAAAGTAAAGAAAAAGGGTGGATCAAGCCTTAGTTGTTTTTCCAAAAAAAATGTTTAAAAGTGAAACTCGTTGTCCACTATGCAAATAAAATACGCTCACAAGGGCTAGTGAAATCCATTTCCCACTAGGTGAGCCCCATGAAGTGGCTAGCTAACCATACCAAAGTTACACCTCTTGATAACTTTGATAAGGTGCCACAAAGATGGCCACAATACTAGAAAGTTTTATTATGCTAAGAACTCATGAAAAAGGCTCCAATAACAAGAAAGTTGTGTTATGCTTGGTGGCTTTGAAAAAGGGTAAAGGCTCCAATCGCAAGCAAGTTGTGTTATGCTTGGTGGCCTTGATAAAGGGTAAAGGATCCACTAGCAAGAAAGTTGTGTTATTCTTGGTGGCCTTGATATATATAATAAGATATTCAAAGGTGTCTTGCTTAGTTCATGAAAGGTCTCACCTTAGGGAACATCATGCCTAATGTCTCCAAGAGAGGATAAGTCAAAGATAAAAGATTCACAACTTAGGGAATGTAATCCATAGCATTGCCACTAAGAGGAATGCCATATTCTTAGAAAGGTCACACTCTTGAAGGACATCAAACTCTTTTTCTCACAAAATTTTGACAACATGATGTATGATCGATGCAGAACAAAACCCATAATTATTTTTTGCTCCAGATGCACAAAATCCAAAAGTTGACATCATTTGTGAATTGTCGGCTATAAACTTAGAATTTTAAAATCTCTCAAATGGCAAGGAGTCTTGGCATAAAAATTGGCCACATGGATAAAATGAGGTTAGGATCCATCTTACAAAGGGTTTCGCACCAACTATCATAGATTTCCAAAATTAATTATTTTTGTGATTCAACGGTTTAAAGTATTCAGGTGCATTGGAAGTTTAAAATGGGTCAGGTCAAAAACATGGCTAACAAAAGGAAAATTAATCTGATTATTTTTTAGAAGATGCTTCAACACATCAATATCCTTCTTATAACAATAATTTTCATCGTGCTCAAACTTCTTGGAATATGAACAAGTAGAATTATCCTTCTTAGATGATTTATCAAAGGAAGAGGATTTATTATTCTATTGATCTAAATGTGGACTGTTCTTTGATTTCTTCTCATTCTTATCAGTATTATTTGATTCTTTCACCTAACTAGCCAACAATGCCTAAGATTTAGAACACTTGATGAGACCCATTGAGATAAGATTTT
The DNA here is from genome assembly GCA_007115665.2 of Sequoiadendron giganteum. NCBI lineage: Eukaryota > Viridiplantae > Streptophyta > Pinopsida > Cupressales > Cupressaceae > Sequoiadendron > Sequoiadendron giganteum. The sequence continues at coordinate 657,050,495 of CM021105.1, read as the reverse complement.
TTGCTCATGTATCAACATCTTAGAAAATGATACAAATGAAGGTGTAGTATATGCAAAACCCATAGTCAACCTATGAGTGTAAAAGTTAGAAACAAAAGCAACATAATCAGGACCAAGTTTTTACAATGAATTGTAGACCAATTGAATTTCCTTCTTATCAATACCAAATGCTTTATATTTCTCTTTTAAATCATTAAACTTAGTGATGTAGTCTTGGATGTTGTCAAAGTTCTCAAGATCAAGGCTCATTAATTCATTATCAAGTTAATATCCCCTTACTTCATCTATAGAACCATATAAAAATTTCAATTTATCCCAAGCATCATGAGAATTATTGCATGATTCAATTTAGAGCGAGAAATCTTGAGAAACTAGTTTACGAAGACATCTAAGAGCTTTGGTATGTTCAATCATCTATCTAATTTTTTTCTCATCATTTGTAGGTTCAAGTACCTTATTTTCAACATATGGAGAGTGACCTTCATTCATTAGTATACTCCATGCATGTTGATTCCATGTTGAATAGTTGTATGATGTTAGCAAAGGAACCTTAGAATGATCCACAAAAATGAAAGAACACAAGAAAACAAATCAAAATAATACACCAAGAGATCCCCAATTAATCAATTAATAATCCCCCCAATAATATGTGTGGCACTTTATATGCGGTGTGTTTATAATTCCTAAAATATGTTCTAGATTTACAATGCCAAGGTGGATTAAAGATGGAAAAATTGCAACAATATCTCAGAATGAGATCCTCAAACCGAAGGTAACCTCTCCCAATATGATCTAAACTAAAAATTAAGTCTTCCCAAGTGGACAAAACTTCTCCAGGTAGTAGTTTGTCCAACTAATCAATTAGAATACAAAATTGCATAAATCTGAATGAAAGATACATGGGGTTGAATCTAGAAAAAGTGCATACATAAAAAATGTAGAGATCCTCAATACCTTTGCAAGATCGTAAGAATCCCAAAAATTAGAGATAACCTCACCCAATATGATCTAAACTAAAAATTAAGCCTTCCCAAGTGGACAAAACTTCTCTAGGTAGTAGTATGTCCAAGTAATCGATTCGAATACAAAATTTCATAAATATGAATAAAAGATACATGGGGCTAAATCTAGAAAAGTGCATGGATAAAAATTTAGAGCTCCTCAATACCTTTCCAATATCGCAAGAATCCCAAAAATTAGAGATTATGGCAAAAATTTATGAGCTCGAGAGTCTAAAAACAAAAATCTAAATTCAACCAACAATGAAATTCACGTGAGGAAAAATCTGAAAAAATAGCTTGCACCACTGTGAAGTTCTCAAAACTATCTTTTGATTGATATCTCATTTGCAAATTTTTGACACCTGAGAAAAACGTTATGAACTGTAGAAAAAATGCCCTATTTGGGTACCTTGCGGCCAATTGTTTTTAGCTTTCGGTCATTCATATGACCACTACACTTTAAAGGTTTTAAAAAAAAAACTCGAGCACCATTGGGGGCGGTGGCGGGAGCGCAGCAGGGGTTGGTGGCTCTGTGCGTGTCCACCCACTGATATATTTAGCCTCACGGGTTAAGTAGGAACCACCCGTTGGTCTTGGTGCTTAAAATCAATGGTTTAAAAAATTAAACTATAAATTAATAAAATATTAAACCTTCTAATGAAAAATTTACCATCTAATGCAAAGGTATGACCCATAGAATATACCCTACAAGATGCCAACGTATAGGAATATTCTTGCCAATTCTCTGTAGACCTACGTAGATCACTGACACCACTTGAGTACAGTGTAGTATGATGTTGTACTATATAGACGGTATGGATCTATACACCTATATAGATAAAAAATTGTAACTTTTTCCAAACACTTAAAAAATGGCCCAATTTTTTTTTCACCCAAATATGAAGTGTTTTATATAAAAATAGGGGTTTTGGGCCTTTTGGACTCAATTATGAGGTTCATTTCACCCCAATGCGTACCCTGCAAAATCTCAAGCTCAAATCACCCTCTAATTTGAGAAGGGTTTTTGTGAAGCTTTGTTACCATGTTAGAGTCACTCAAGGACTCAAGCCTCTACAATCACCCACAAAAACCAAAAACAACCTGAACTATAAGAGGGAAAAGTAAGAACATGAAATTACAATAATGGATGAAAGATATGGCCAATATGCAATGCTCAAGATTGCAGTGATATATTGGACTTACAAAACTGATTGAACTACAATGTACATATGAAGCCTTACTTATACAAGCAAGGATGATGTACTAGCATTAAATGGTTGTGTCATAATTAAATGACATGAGACAATATTAAATAACCTAGGACACAATCATTAAATTAAATCCAAATAGATAAGATAAGTGACAAATAATGCTTAACTAAAAATATTCCTCCCTAATTAATACTAACTAGAAAGATTCCCTCCTAGGACCTAAGTGGACTTAACAATGTAAATAGGACCTAGATAAGACTAGATAAGGAAACCTTGTTGTGCAGTTTTTGAACACATGCCCCAATGAAAGTGGGGACCCTCTCTCTTCGCCTTTTGGTGTTTTGGCCCTTCTTTTCTGGGGGCTTTCGCTTGCTTGGGTTCATGCTTTAATGTCCATCTTGCCAATTGAATTGGCACATTTATGAGTTTTATTGAAAATCTTGAGTTCTGACTTTGTCTAAAAGTTTTTATTGCTTTCGGGAAAATCTGCCTGGGCCGGATTCTCTCGGTTTCCTCTCAACATCCGAGATTGCTGCCTTTTACCTTGTTTTCAGGAAAATCCGTATGGTCTGGATTTCCCCAAAGTCCGTCGCCATGTCGAATCCTCGGGTTTTTTGTGGTCGTGGCTATCTTGTTGACTGCATTAATGGTGTTTGTGCGGATGTTTGGAGCTTTGATATATTGGATTTGGGAGGTAAATGATCATTTGAGTTTGTGCATTTGCTATCATTTGAGCTTGAGTCTTGGAGCTTTTGGTTTTTTTCTGGGTTGATATTTTTGAGGCCGTTTGGACTATGCATTTGCATTTCATGTGCGTGGATTGTGTCTTGCTCGCATTTGACGGTTTCCCGTTGGCATCACTAGTTTCGACCCTTATGCTTTCATGGTATGTTGAATTTATCTTTTACTCTATTGTTTTCGATTGCTTTGCTTCATTTATTTCTTGGACTTTCATGATTTCTTGGTGTCCTTGGGTATGTGCATCTTGTTTGAGCATTTCGGGGGTTTGTGTTGCTTTACCAGTCTGCTTGGTTGGTCGTTGATATTTGCTTTTGGTCTGGTACTACTTTTCATTTGGGCATTTGGTTGCATTGGTCTTAGAATTTCAATTCTGGTGTGTGGGTAAGTTGTGCTTTGTTCCCTGTGCTTTCATGGCGGACATTTTTAGGGTTCTTGACCTAGGGCATGGCCAATCCTCCTCAAATTGTTGTGAGGAGTGTTCTAAATTTGTGTTTCATTCATTGCTGGTCTAGGTCAATTTGTTGTCAAAGTGCGAGCTTTAGATCCGGACTTGTTAAATAGTTTTGGTGGAAGTAGTGGGAAGGTGGAAAGGTTTAGGTTTTTGAGGTCCTCGCGGAATTTCGCTTCCCCCGGATTTCCCTGATTTTTCTCTTTCTTTCTTTTTCATCACTTTTTCCTGGATTTCATTTATCTCGCCAAAATCCGCTTCCTCCAGATTTTCCCAATGTTCGCAGTCGGGTCGTTTTACCAATTTCATGGTTTGATTTTGATATATCTGGATTTCGCCAAAATCCATTCACTCTGGATTTTCCCGGATGTTTTGCAGCTCATCCTTTTTCTCGGGTTAGTTGTAATTGGTGTTGTTTTTGCCAAAATCCACCTCTAGCGGATTCTTTCGGGTTTTTCGGGAAAAGGTTGAATTTGATGATTATGGAAGAATCTATTTATTGATGATGTATTTGATTGATTAAATGAGATTTTAAGAATTTCTATTGGTTTTATTTGTTAATTGATGGATTTAAATGGTATTATGGGATTTTGCATGCTTGGTTCGCTGGAATCCACCTGGTCCAGATTTTCTCGAAAATCCTCTCCAGTGTAGAATCCGCGAGGGGGGCTAAATCCCAAAATTTGAGATAATGATTTCCTGCACTTGTTGCCTCTTGTGGATTTTATTGTGGTCATCTTTTTGTGTTTGCAGGCAGGATCAGGACAGGATGTTGCTGGTTGAGGAAAGGGAAAGGCAACAGACCCAAGTGCAGAGACTTCTATCATCTTAGATGCAGAGAAGGTGAAGTTAGATATAAGGAGCTGAATTCCTGAGAGCAAGCTGACCTCAATTTGGTTAGGTATCACAGATACAAATGTAGGCATGTGGGACTATGAGGAGTTCAAGGCTGAGATATCAGCACCGAGCCCTCCTCTGTTGGCAAAAAGAATGGTAGACTCCAGACTGGCTCATGTGGCAGGTTTTCCTTCTACAGTGCAGTGCTATGAGCTGGTGCTTGAGTGTGCTAGAAATTATGATAGATGGACATAGAGGATAATTGGCCCCCAGGGCAGGATTCTTGCAGGTTTCAGTCTAGTATCCATTGCTGCAACCTTCGACATGCCTGATAGGTCTCACATGGTGGCCTTTGACAGGAATGGTGCCAGAAAGTATTATGAGGAGAATATAGTCAAGTCTCAGCAGGTGATCAACTCTTGGCTAGAGAAGCCTAAATCCAATTTCTCCAAGTTTCCTAAGCAACTATTTAGGCTTAAGTTCAAGAGAGAGTACTACAATGTCATCACTCTTCTCAGCAGGTTGGTGGGATTGAAGAGTGCAGGTGTGTTTGAGACCTAGATGTTTAATGTGATTGCTAGACTGGAGCATGGAATTGACTATCGCTGGGTAGGTGCCATCAGTGCTGTGATTCATGAACAATTATGTAATGTCTTGCAAATCAAGACTTTTACCATGACCTCTTACCTAGTATATTCATTGGCGAGATTTCATCCATACAAGGGGTTAAGCACTAGGGGTATCTTTGGGTAGGATGCCATATATGAAGTATACCCATAGTTGCACCTAACTGGAGGAAGTTATAGGAGATCCAATGATGCTTTCACAATGTACATCACTAGATTGCTCCAAGGTGCAGTTAATATGAGAATTTATGATAAGGCAAAGGAGTTGATAAAGAGATATGGGGCATGGTTTATCCAGTTCCCAAATTTCTCATACATTAGGATTGATGGTTTTCAGAGGGCTCCCTACAGACTCCCTAAATATCCAACTGATCATGTCATATTGTTGGAAGTCACTAGGCAGATTTGTGACTTCAACAATGTTGTAAAGGGAGAGATGCACAACACAGGTTTTGGGAATGATTTTCCCCTAAAGATAGGAATGGGTGAGGTTTGTGCTTCCCTTCAGTCTGCTCATGCTTTTGAGGAGGAGATGAGTACTCTTGGTCTCTCCTTTCATTCCACAAGGGTGAGGTTCGACATCACTGGGGAAGCTCAAAAGAAGGCTAGTAGGGAATATAGCCATAAGGCTCACATTGAGTATTACTGGGTTAACCTTGCTAATGAGTTTGAGGTAAGAAAGAAGAAGTTTTCTAGGTTGCTAGTGAATTTGGTGAGGTTATACAATGTAAAGGCTATCCCTAACTAGGTTGGGGAAGATGGAAATGTAATCCAGGGCCATGTCTATGAGGTAGTAAAGGATAGGCTAGTTGGAGAGGTTGACTAGTTAGAGGAGGAAAAAACTGAGTTGGACCAAGTCATGGCCCCAGTGATCAAATATACCAAGATGTGGTTGAAACATAAGATGCTGGAACTAGAGAGCGAAGGTGTTCCATGCACCTATGATCTGATGGGAGACTTAGAGTCTCACTCTGCTTCTGAGGGTTCACTTGAATTGGATCCAAAGGGTAAAGAAAAAGTAGATTCTCCTTTTAGAATCCAGGTAAGGGAGGTTCAAGCTGAGAAGGCTGCAGAGGTAAGCAAACAAAGGAAGCCTGTTGCTAAGAAGAGGAGATATGCATCTAAGAAAGAAGCTGAAAAGAATAAGGAAGAAGAGGAGGAGGCTCCTAGGGTTGACAAGGAAATTGAGCCACCAGTGGTAGAGGTGGAAAGCTCAGGGGAAAAGACACAGGTTTACATGAGGAGATCAAGGACTCCTTCCCCAAGGGATACAACAGTAAAGGAGAATGTTTCAGTTAGTATTCTTGTTGTTGAGCAAGTGAGTGTCTCCATTCCTCAGGATGCTGGTAACACACAGGAGGAACCAAACAAGGATGAAAGTCCTAAGGATTTGGGTGAGGAAGAGTTTCAAGAGGGAGACCTCTATAATGCAGATGCAAAGATTGTTAAGGTAATACAGTCTCCCTTGGTATCACATGCAGACTCACCTATGAGGGAACAAATGAACAAGTCTCCTGAAAAGGAGGAAGAAATACTAGCCAGGGCCCCTTCACCAATACAGGTGGTTGTGTAAGAACAGGTACAAGAGAAAGAGAACCCAACTATGGACATTCCTAAAAGTCCAAGTGTTGAAAAGGATGCAACTATTGATCAGTAGGAGCAAGGGCAAGATAAGCAAGATACAGTGCCTATTGGGTCCACTATTCCGGATTGGCTTGAGAAAGAATTGAAGAGTAAAATGGTGATAGTGGAGGATGCTCCTCCTAATTGGGATGCCCTTATGGCCAATGTAGAGAAAGAAAAAACTAAGAAGAAAGCAAGGGTTGTGTCCCGAATTGAAAGAGATGGGTCAGGTAACAGAGTAGCTCATATTGCTACCCCTGCTCCAAACAAAGATAGAGACAATGTGACTGCCAAGGACTATCATGTGCAAATGGTTGACTTGGGTCATGCTATTGTGGATCAAAACATTGAGGAATATGAAGGCTCCAGTGCTATGATATTGGGCAGGTTGAAGAAGGCAGTGCAGACGAGGCATGAACTAGAAAGGGAGAACAAGAAACTAAATAAATACTTGCAAGAGTTGATGAAAACCTTGCAAGCCATTAGCTCTTCCTCCTCTGCTATAGGTTTCTTGCCTCATGAGACAATATCTAAACTTGAGAAGATGAAGGGCACCACACATCCTACAGTTGCTTGGTTGCAGGGTGTCCAAACTAAAGGAGATGATGCTATTAAGAGCATATTGTCAACTGGAGGGGATGCAATGAGATCGGTGGATTGGTTAAAGGTTTTCCTAGCTCAGGATAATGTGGATACCAACCTCTTACTACAGAAGGTCATAATAATTATGGGATTCACTGAGGACAAATCGGTATAGTGTAGGATTCTTCCTTTTCTAAGGGTTTTCAAACCTTGGGAATGGTTTGAAATCCTGCAAATGAGGCAGAAGGCCTTGAAAAAGATCCATAAATAGGCACAACAGATTGAGGATACCTTGACCAGTATCTATGAAAAGTGCATTTCATTCTTTGAGGTCATGACTGGAAGGAATAAGTCTTCTCCGAAACATCTCAGTTTGGAGTAGCTTAGGGAATGGTGGAGAGATGTTTATTCTCTAGTTGGTGAAGGACCAGTTACTGGACATCAATTGGATGATGTTGCAACTTATATTGCAGTCATAGATAGGTATTTGGCTAGTAAGACCGATTGGGATAGTGCAGTTAGGCAGGCAAGAGATGATATCAAGTTCCTCGAAAGAAAGTTTAGGGTTTTGCCTGTGCCACCTGTTGCTGAGCTGGATAGAGTTCTGTTGGTCGTACATGGTGAAGAAGATAGAGCTAAGGACAAAGGTGGGGAGTAACTATATAGGGTTACATGGAGATTTGTGATTCCCATTATTCACATGTATTGGGCCGACCCTTTTGGTTTCTTGGCGGTTTCAGATGAAATTGGTGCCAATGGCACATTTCATGTGTTTGAATATCTTTTGGGCCAACCTCTTGTAGGTCATATTTTATTGTAAATTGTCTTTTGGGCCGACCTATCTTAAGGATTCTCTATAAAAACAGGCATGTTGCCTCATTTGGATATATAGATAGGTATATAGGAGGATAGAGTGAAAGAGATAAGTGATATTAGAGCGACTTAGGGTTTATTTTTAAGCAAGTGTTGTAATAGAAAGCTGGAGTTGTTGCTACTTTGGATGATTTAATATAAGAGAGGTATTGTGTTTGGTATCTAAATTTTGGAATTTCATTTGGAATGATTCTTGTTGTTCTATCTTTCATATTGCTTATAAGTTTATGGTAAATTGTTTGATAATGCTTAGGATTTCATTTTTGGAATGTTTGCAATGATCTCTAGTCCATACTTTTTGCAGTTAGTTGATTGTTAGCTGCTTTGCAAAGTTAGCCTGGACTTATAATTGTGCTTAGTTCAGTTATAAGGGTTTTTTCATCTCAATTACAATAGAATTGGCCGAATGAATGTTTGTGATTTGAAAATCTTTAAATACCTTAGAATATTGCACTATTTCTATGAAATTGCAGATTCATCTGGGTCAAGTAGAAAATAGTTTATGAGAGATTGGTCCATTTTGAACATTTATCTTTTGGAATTTTCAATCTTAAGGTTAGAAATAGTTTTAAGGATTATCTCTGAAACCTTTATATTTTGTTGTTTCTTTATTATCAGGGTTCCAATCAAGTTCCAAAGTATCAATTTATTGTTTAGATCTGATAAATTCAAAGTCCAGTGTTTGCTCGTAGTAAGGTCCCATTGTGATTACCAACATTTTCACATTTATCACTGAGTTGTTTTGTTGCATTGTTAAGACCTGACATTAGAGACCTTGGGGTTATCTCTTTTCCTATAGAGAGATTTACCTTTCAAGAGAGATAGGATATCATATTTTGTCTAAGTTGTTGTTGTGCAGAAAACACCATCAACAAACCTCTTATTTACACCAACACCCCACCTTAAGTACAACTTAAGGATTCAATTATTATGCAAAGATGCAAGGATGCCGAGACCATATTAGGTACCTATATACAAATACAAATGCACTCTCACAAATGGAGAAAAGGAGAAAACCTAGTGTGACAAAAATCCTCCCCAAAAGAGATGAAATACAAAATAATCTCAATGATTTATGAGAGGGATAAAACCCAATACAAGGAAAATGACCCCCATAAGAGAGAAGAAGAGAGACCATGAAGCCCCCTTAATGGACATATTTTTCCTACGAATCCAAGTCCCCATTGTGAAAAATACTGAGGAGTAGTTATTAGTTGTATATCTTGGGCAAGTTCATGAATCAAGTCTCCATGTCATTGACATTGATGAAATTTCTTAACAAATTGTTGTGCATCATGTTCCATAGTTTTCCACTAATATATTGTTCTTAACAATTTTTTGACAAGGGTAGGTCCACTAGAATGAGCCCCACAAATACCTTCATGTACCTCATGTAAGACAATTTTAGCTTCTTCCGAGTTTAGACACCCAAGGAGGTCACCATCGAGACTCCTTTGATAAAGGGTATCACCAAGGATAATAAAATAGGAATATCAATGAGTGCAAGTTTTATTTTGAGCACTAGATAAATTAGGTGGAAGGGTAACATCATGGGTAGAGGTGTAAACATTGTGATACCAAGAAGAGTTAGGGCCAACAAGTTTACACACCAGCTCAAATTTGGGAACCTCAAAAGCCGAAATCAAAAGATTCTCTACAAGTAATTCACGATGATGAGTATTATGAGGCATGCTTAAGAGAGATCCCATAGTATCCATAACATATAAAACTCTATTATTTTATATTTAGAATTGTGAATAACACAAGACACAAGATCAAATAACAAACAAAAACATTTTCAATGTAAGAGAGTTGCAAACAACAATCTCCTATATCCTCAACTAGAAAAAATTACATAATTAAGTAATAAAATTAGGTAGAGTTATTTATAAGAGAATCCCTAAATAATAAAGGGATTAGATCATGAAATGCATTTTTATGTTTAGCTTAAGTGCATGAAGATAAACTAGCATAATAATTGATTAAATATTAATTAATTTAGATCACTTAATGCATTATTACTCTAACACCCCCTTAAGTGTAAGTTAGGGAGTAGCTAAGAACTCTAAAAATCCAATGCATAAAAAGCCAAAAAAACATGAATAGGTCTTGACAACAATGCCTAATGAGGTACCCATGTGCAATCAAATAAATCTCTCATAACTGGAGAAAAGGATAAAACCTCATGGGAAAAAATCCTCTCCTAAAGAGAGATGAAATCATGTAAAAAATATGAAAGAGGCCTCATGAAGATCCCCAAGGACAACTTTGTTGACCCCAAGCATCGATTGCAATTGGAGGTAATGAGGTGATGCCAAAGGTTTCATGAAGATGTCTACAACTCGATCCTCTATAGGCATGTAATCCAAGGTGGGAAAACCATCCTAAATCAACTACTGGGTGAAGTGCATGTGGATCTCAATGTGCTTAGCATGCTAATGCTCCAATGGGTTGGAAGAAATGTGAATGACACTATGATTGTCGCCCTAAAGAATAGTGGGACTATCGAGAGGAAAATCGAACTCAAAGAATGATTGACAAATCCATAAAACCTCTTGGCTGGCCAAAACCACTACACAATACTCAACCTCTATGGATGATAATGCAATAAAAGAATGCTTCTTTCAATACCATATAATGAGATTAGAACCAAGGAAAAAAAAAATCCAAAAGTGGACTTCCTATCATTGACATCACCAACCCAATCCGAGTCAGTGAATCCAACTATCCAAGAATCTCCCGATGTATAGTGAATACCATAATGTGAGGTACCTTGAATATATCTCAAAATGTGTTTGGAAGATTTACAATGACTCTCATGTGGATCATGTGAGAATTGAGAGACAAGAACATCCAAAAAATAAATATTAGGACGTAAATGTGTCAAATATAAAATATTGCCAAACAAATTTCTTGTATAATGTAGCATCTATTGAAGAAGTAATACAAGTGGAAGACAATGCAACAGTTTATTGAAATGGTGTGGGTCCAAGCTTACAATCAAGCATTCCAAGAGAATACTTTTTATAAAATATGGAAATCCCATCCAAGGATTGAATAACCTATAAACCAAGAAAGTAGTGTAGAAGGCTAAGATCTATCATCTCAAACTGGTCCATCAAATCTCATTGAATCATATATATAAGGGAGGAAGAACCACTTGTAAGGATCAAATCATCCACATATAGAACAAGGATCAAAATATCACCCTTTTGTCATTGAATATTCATTATGGGATCAAAATGACATCGTGTGAAGCTAGAAGAAAGCATAAAAGTGTTTGTCTCCTCATACCAAGCTCGAGGGGCTTGTTTAAGACCATATAATAAATGAAGAATCTTAAAAACCCATAAAGAGTCCTAAAAAAATCCATGTGGATGATCCATATAAATCTCCTCATGAAGATCCTTATAAAGGAAAACACTCTTCACATCCATTTGATATACTATCGATCCCTATGAAGTTGCAAGTAAAAGTAGAAGGGGAATATAATTCATCTTGGCAATAGGGGCTAAGGTCTTAGAATATTTAATGGCTTAGACTTGAAGAGAACCTCTTTGTAACAAGATGAGCCTTGAAGTTATCAATAGACCCATCTTCAATATATTTGGTATAGTACACCCACTTGTACCAAACTAAATTTCTTCCCTTAGGAAGAGGAACTAGGTCCTAAGTATTATTCTTCACTGTGAAGAAGAATAATCATCTTCCATAGCACTATCCCACTCAATAATAAAAACTACCTCTGAAAAATTATCAAGATCATCCAAAATTGTATGAATCAAAAGACTAACACCTGATATGTGTGCATGAGTACCACGAGAGTCTGAAGGGTCACCTATAAAAGATCCAATTATATCAATAGTATTGCAGGCCCACTTGGATAAGGGATGAATATATGGAGGTGATATGGAATCATTCTCATCCTTGAGAAATGAAGAGAGAGTAGTAGGTAATGAGGGAGAGGCTAGCAATGAAGACTACATCTAAGGAAAGCACTCATCAAACTAGAAATCTCACCAAAACAAGATATCTCTAGAATCAAGATAAAATAACTTGTACAACTTAACATCCTCATAATGGCCAACAAATATGAGTGGTTGGATTTTCCTCTCCATGGATTACCTTTTATCTTGATGAATGATTCCCAAGCCTCACTACTAAAGAATTTTAATGAAGAGAAATCAAGCTTGACATGGGACCAAGCCTCCCCATGAGTCATTTATCACAATTCCTTATGAGGCATGTCCAATTTTGAATATAATTATCACAATTAACTACCTCAACCCAAAAAGAAGAATGCATATCTTATGACTGAATCATACAGTTGGTCATCTCTCGTAAAGTTTTGTTATTTCACTCAACAACACTATTTTGTTGAGGGGTGTATGGAACTGTAAGCTGATGTTGTAGACCATATTAAGAGAAAAAGTCCCTAAAAGTTTGATTGGCATAATCCCCCCATTATTTATGCATATTCATTGATAAAAATACCAAATTACTTCTCCATGAATTCCTTAAAGATCTTGAAAGAATCAAAGAAATCACTCTTATACTTAAAAAAGTACACCCATGTATGCCTGGATAAGTCATCAACAAATGTGAGCACATATTTGGCCCCTAAAAATGACGTAGTCAAAAATAACATGAGGTCACTATGTACCAACTCTAAGGGTGCCCTAGTAGGTGTGGCTCTTCTTGTTGTACTTCAACTAAAGAGGTATCCACCATGATGGTTGAGGTTTTCAAAATAATGTGTGGGAAAGAGTTGTTATCTAATGTATATAGATAATAAAAGCAATAAATATGCCCCCCATGTTGATGTTGGTGTCTCACTTTTTTCCCAAGATGGACATTACATCAATATTTTAAACTGAATCTACTTCTTCTGAGACCTATAGCAACTAAATCATTAAGAATTTGAAGATGATGTGAACTAGTGATTTGTGGTAGTTTGTATGTAGATTCTAAATATTTATTTCTTCAATTTTTTTGAAATAAATCATGAATCTTTCAACATCTCCTTTAATAACTAGTTTTAAACAAAGAACAATATTTTCATAAAGTAACGTTTCTGTTGTACAACATAACTTTTTTTCTATAAAGGAATAAATTCTAATTTTTGAAATATAGATTCTCAACGTCAATATATAGGGGAAGGATATTTTTTCATAATTTTTTGTTGCATATTTTTTTTAAAAATTAATTTTTGAAGTCATTGTAACTATAATTTGGACATATGTGTGTGTCATACAACCTAACTTGTTGTGTATATATCGAAATCCAATTTTTCTTTCTTAGGTGAAAAAAGGACATCAATACCTAGGGAAAGGGTATTTTTTGAATTTTTTTTACAATGGTTTACTATTTTTCTACCTTTGCACAACAAAGATACATGATAAAATGAAAATATATCTAAACTATACTTTTTGGAAAGCTTGTTTCGAGGGCTACAATCTTGCAAAATATAAATTTTAAATGATGTTATTTAATCCCTAAAAGGGTAAGGAAAATGTGGTTTTTTTCCAACATTTTGATAGGTGTGAAGGAGACTCCATGGTGGGTATGATTTAATACTAAAGGGGTTTGATATAAGGGGGTATTATCTATCCCTCTTCAATTAAAACCCTTTAGATGAAGCCTCTCAAGACTTAAATCATTAGTTTTTCTAAAAATAGTGATTTCAGGCAAAAATCAGCACATCCCAAAAGTGAGACACACTATTGTGGTAGCACACCAAAATAAGAAAAACCAAACCCTAATGCAACTTTGAGATCAAAAATGCTTAAAAAAGCAAAAAAACACATCAAATAAATCTATATTTACTTGGTGAATTTTCTAGAAAATAAACTACATGGATGTGTAGAGCACTAAAGCACCTTTCCAACACTTATTATTTTATAAAAACTAGAGCTTGTATGCCCAAGTTATGACCCCAAAAGCACAAAAAGGTAGATCTAACTTCAAAAAGATGTAGAAAATTCTTTGAGAAAAATATTGAAAAATGGACAACACCATTGGCATGGGCTTGAAACCATATTTCCAATGATATCTTACTTTTGAAAATGACTAAAGGAGGCAAAAGTTATACATGTTTTGTAAAATTTATTGAATTTTCCCCATAGGCCAACTTGGGGGCTAAAAAAAACATAAGCCCTTGGTCGCTTATGTGATCGAGTGCAAGCACTAGGGGCTGGATGTAACTTCTTGGTCACTGACATGACCTCGAGCTAGCATTGTAGAGCTGGAAGGGACTAAGTTCCTAGGTTGTGGTCACCCATAGGACCTATGTGGGGGTTGAGGATCCCTCGAGGATTATTGAAATGCAATGGGTGACATTGAATGTGTCACCACCTAGGTGGTACTTCATGTGTAGTGTGCCACTTTGCAAGTGGAGGGCCCTTAATATAATGTTGTGTGATTTTTAATAAAGTGGCACACTTTATATATATTATTTTAAAATAATTTTGTATATAGAACAACTTTTTGAGGGTTGTATAACCTCCAATTTTTTTTTTATATAAGAAGTCCCTATTACCAAAATTGGGTAAATTTTATATCAAAATTTATCTATTCAACCTCTGCGTGCAATGGTGAGGTCCTTTTTGTGCCAAAGTGCACCAAAAAAGTCACCCAACTCTAAAAAAAATAAAAAAATAGTGAAGATCCCATATTTGCTCTTGTAATCCTAGTTAAGAAAAAAACTCAAAAAACTAAGAAGGGGTTCACTAAATCCACACTCTGATACCAAGTTAAATTGTGAATAACATGATTAGGGAGAGTGCTTTATAAGAGCAACCCTAAATGATAAATGGATTAAGGGTAAGTGCACAAAGATGAGGAGTCAAAAAGGGGTCTTAAGTGGCCACTTTTTTTTTGAAATTAAGAAATACTAACCTTGGATGAGAAATTGAGGATAGTTACACTTAAAATTTTAAGACTCAACAAAAAAAAGGGTTGTAGTGCTTTGAGTCTATTTTCTAACCTATAATATTTTTTTAAAAAGTGGTAGAGATTGAGGGGTTCAAAAAAGGGAGCCACAAAAATTGGTGTTGTTTTTGTCAAAAAACATAACATAGCGTTTGTTGTAGCTCCCTCAAAAGGTTTTTTTTATAGTATTTTAAAATCGCTTCAGTGAGAAATTAACTAAAAATATTTAGTTTATGCCCAATTTTTCTGATATTGTTTAATGAATATATGATTTGTTACTAATTTTGAAAGTGGACACATCCTAAAAAATAGAAATTTGGTCGTGCTACCCCTATAATTTTTGAAAACTAATCGATTTTTTTTTTTGAATATGTGTAGAATAGAGTCTAGTTTATAAAAATGTAGTTTATTTAAAATTTTGATGAGCAATTAAAAAATAAAGTAAAAAACACCAAACATTGGTTTTTGATGAAAAAAACACACAAACAAAATAAATTAAAGATGAAAGCCTTAACATAGTTAAAATGTGAAAAAAATTACATCGTTAAATAGCTAAGAGAGCTTAACATTATCCAGAAATTTATTTTACTCGACCTTGAAACACGTTTAAAGTTGATGGTTAGCATGAATGATATTATGTGAAATTTTGTAGAATGTGCAAAAAAAAAATTTAGGTGTTGGAAAGGCAATCTAAGCCTTTGGGTTGGAAATCCAAAGAAAATCCAAGCTAAAGTCTTGGGGATTCCCAAAGCAAGGCATAACACAAGCGTGTTGTAACACACTCACATTATTTGAATGCATTGACAAAACGTGAGCAAATTATAATGCACTCATGTTTTGTGAATGCATTGACAAAACATGAGCGCATTATAACATGCTCACATTTTAGTCTGCATTAAAAAAATTTACTTCTTTTTTTCTCTTTCTTCTTGTTATCTTTTAGGGAAACTATATACATGAAATAAAAATTTAAGTATAAGTTGACATTTACATATGGTCATTACCAAGCCAAAACACGAGTGCGTTATAACCCACTCATGTTTTGGTCTACATTGAATTTTTTCTTCTCTTTTTTTTCTCTTTCTTCTTGTTATCTTTTAGGGAAACTATATAAGTTGAAATTTACATATGGAAATTCACTTTCTTATATTTTAAGTTATATTTCATGTATATAGTTTCAATATTTTTGAGAGTGGTTTTAGATCTCTAGGAGTTAATAATGCAACTTCTATTTTTTGGAAGATCTTATCATTTTTCAGACAACCAAATTTTAGTAATTAGCATGTCAAATTTTAGTAATTAGGAGGTAAGTTGTATCATTTCTCTCTCTCTCTCTCTCTCTCTCTCTCTCTCTCTCTCTCTCTCTCTCTCTCTCTCTCTCTCTCTCTCTCTCTACTTTATCTCCCCTCTCCCTCTCTCTACCTACCTCTCCCTCCATATCTCCCTACCTCTCTCTCACTC